>CAUYSK010016874.1:0-18290 GCA_963575035.1 Avahi laniger | reverse complement strand
GGGTCTCTAGCAAACTCAAGCCAATGTCCATTAACAGGGATAACATTTAGCACATTTAAAAATGAGGAATCTATTTACATTTATATTGGTGTCTATAATCATCTGTTGGGAGTGAGCTCCTCTTAATTTATCATGGCCTTTACTGCCTGCCAGGAAGCAAAGATGTGCTCAAATTTCACTTGCATTTCTTATCAGGAAACTAGCCTCAATCAATATTTGTGGGGAATGACAGTTCTTGAGAAGGCTCAGGATCTGAGCCTAGCTAATCCATAATGATCATTTGTAATAGAACTATCACCACAGCTCTGATAAACGAATTTGCCAACAGCTGTTCTCTGTAGTTGGATCTGATTTTGTTTGTCATAGATAATCATCAGGTAGATTTTTCTGAGGCTAGATCTTGGCTTCCATAAATCACTTACCAAAATGGCACTGGATTTGGGAATCTGAAGCTCTGCTTTTTCTTCAGGGCTCATCTGCTAGTGAACTGAATAAGACTAATGGTGGGTACTCTGGAAGATGGGATGAGAGTCCAGTGTACTAGGACCTTGAAATCACCTTAAGGCTCACTTGCTATGGGCAAGGCCAATAAAGCTGTCTCAGTCAACTGAGATGCAATTGAGAGAAGTTGCATTGGAGCAATCGATAAAAGATCAATCAAACCAAGGGCTTGGGGTGAGATCAACCTTCCAAATCATCACATTGAAATTCACCTATTTTATTTAAACCATCCACCTTTATAGAATTTTTATGAGGTCTTTTCTTTCTCTGAAGTCATAGGTTGATTTAAATCTCTCCTCTATAATGTTCCTTCCATTTTCTTTTGGTCCTTATAAACCTTCACGTTCTGCAGAAAATCACTGGGAGATAGCTCCATCTTAGCAAGGTGGAAAAAGTGGAGGTTTTCTTGAGGGAATCTTCGACATTTCTTTTTTGCTCTCTTTTGGCCTTAGCATATTCACTGGAACTTCAAACGTGGATGTGTAGACACTCAGCAAGGCAGGCAGGGGAGAAGTTGGTCCTGACCTGTGCATTAAAAATATCTTATAATCATTATCTCTCTTTCATCCACCATTCAACAAACACTAATTAAGGATATTGTCCAAAAAGAAGAAAAAGAAGAAGAAGCTGCCAAGTCAGACAGATCTGAGTTTATATATCAGCTCTGCTGTAAGTCTGGGTAAACTTGAGCCACTGTCTTAACTTCTCCCAGCCTTTATGCCCCACCTGTAAAGTGGAAATATAATAATAATAGTATCATCTTCTTAGAGTTACTGGAGATTAAATGGATTAGGCATTTAAAGCATTCTGCACAGGCCTGTTGGAATAAACAGAAGCTGCTGTCATTAAAGGGAGTTGCTCTACCTAACATTTTGGAGGGCACACAGTTGAATTAGATAAGGCCATTATCTGCAGGAGGAAGTCCGTAGTCTAATGGAGGACACGTGCTATTTAGGTTGTGTATCATGGACATTCAGAGAAAGCATACATTTCAGCTGGGAAGCTGGAAATCAGAGATCTGGTGCTATTGGAGCTGAGTCTTGAAGGAAGGATGGCAGGAATTTGGATAGGGGTTGGGGGAAGGGTGGCAGTAAACAAAATACAGTGTGCATGTAACATGGACACTGCCATCCTCCAGCTATTGTTTCTCTGATGCCGCTCCAACAACGAAATACACGGTGCCCCTTTGTGACTCTCTTTCTCCTTGAGGACAGTCAATTGTATTCACTTTTATTTTTTCATCTTTTTATAATTTTATTTTATAACTTTTTCAGTCTTGCTCTGTTGCTCAGGCTGGATTCAAACTCCTTGGCTCAAACAATTCTCTTGCTTCAGCCTCTCAAGTAGCTGGGTTTACAGGTGTGTGCCACAGCACCTGGCTGGTATTAATTTTTAATATTATTTCACTCAGATAACTATATTGCAAATTTCTTCACATGACATCCTGAGAGCTTTATCCCTCCCAACCCTCACAAACAGCCAGCTTTGGTGTTCCTTGTTCTCTCTCATTCTCTCCTCATTGATTTCTGTACAGCATCTCTTTCTTGTAGAACTCATTTTCAGGCAACTAAAGGATGTGGGTAGAAAAGCTCCTTCTATGAACCAGGCATTATACTGAGCATTTTATATGCCCTATCACTTAATCCTCACAAAAAGTCTTCCAGGTAGGTAGTAATATCCCATTTACAGACTAGAAAATTGAGGCAGAGAGAAGTTAAGAACCTCGTTGGTGCAAACAAGATGGATAACAAAAAACATAGTAACAAAAAGGACCCTGGACTTCAATTACTTAAAATAACCATGGTGTATTTCTTCCCCATTTTCCTGTCCATCCTGGGTTGTCTGGAGCTCTATTTTACATGTTTTCACTCTGGCACGGAGGCCAACAGAGAGGACACTCTGAATCATTGTCAGTTGGTGACGCCAAGGGAAAGAAAATGTGGCCAAACGTGCACTGGCTCTTGTGTTTTCTAAAACAACACCTGCACACAGTGGCAGCACCTCAGAGGAGGCATGGGGTGTCCCCGTCCCATAGGATAATAGGGGCCTCAGAAGAAAACAACCAGAATCAGGGATTATGGGAAGGGGAGAGGAACGATGAATGAGGGAACATTCAGAAGTATGTTCTTCCTCTGGCTTATCACAGGTTTTATCAAATATATTGAAACACCTAAAGGTGATTGCACCAGAAAGAGCCCTCAGATGGCAGATAGGAGAGCTGGCTTCTGGCCCTGCTTCACTGGGTGACCTCAGGCAAGTCATTTCCTCTCTGAGACTCAGTCTTCCCATCTATAACATGGGAAGGTTGGACATAATTCCTAGGGTGACTTCTAATTTCAAGAGTCTATAAAAAGTAGAAGGGTGGTTACCAAGGGCTGGAGGGTGAGGGTAATGGGGAGATGTTGGCCAAAGGTACAAAATTTCAATTATAAGATAAATAAGTTGTGGAAATCTGATGTACAGCATGGTGACTGTAGTTAATACTAGTTAGACTGTAGTTAATACATATTGAATACTGGAAATTTTCTAAGTGTATATATCATTAGTATTCTCACCACACACAAAAAAAGGGGGTAGCTATATGAGGTGATGGTATGTTAATTAGCTTGATTATGCTAATCATTTCACAATGTGTATGTCTATCAAACTATCACATTGTTCACCTTACATATATACAATTTTTGTCAAGCATGCCTAAAGAAAGATGGGAAAAAGTCAACAATTAAATTTCCAATTTACATTATTCTCTTTGAAACTTTTAGAGCATTTCTTTTTGTACTGTACAATGTAGCACCGGACTACAGAACATTTTATATGGTTCTCTAATGCTGTGTAAATCTTTTCCTCAAGCTGGATCGAACCTCAAATCCAGAATCCTCCCTTTTTTATGTGTTTATTTTTATTTTATTTCAAGATATTATGGGAGTACAAACATTTTGGTTACGTGTTATGACTTTGCCACATCTAAGCTTTAGAATCCCTTTTCTACGTTATTTTCATGTTTTTCTTGTTAGTGTCATTAGTGTTATTAGCACAGGTAGGAAAGTGAGACAGGAGCAGAGGAAGTGCAGAATAGACAATGTAAACAGATGAGATGCTGAGTAAGAGAACATACTGTAACAATGAGAAGATAAGGGTAACCACAAGTGCCACAAGAAACATAACAGAAACAACACAAGTGCGGTGGTTCCATGGTGTAGTGGTTATCACGTCTGCTTTACAGAAACAACACAAAGCACATTATATGACATTAGAGTTTGCCCCCCACATCCCAGTGAGCTTTGGTTCACAGGACATATCCGGGCTTGACTATACAAGGTGAAAAACACTCCTGCCCTATGGCAGGGAGGAGACAACATTCCCATGGATCAAGAAAACAGGGAAAGAGACAACTTCACAAAGGAGAAGAGACCAGATGGGAGAAAAAGGGATGGCACAGAAACCCTGGGGCCACTGTTTGTTTGAATGTGTGCCCACTGCTACCCTCTTAGGAATGTACTATTGCTTATTAATAAACTTTTGTGTCCCTCAATTTCATTCTTTGATAGTGAGGAGACAAGAACCAAGGTGTTCACATCAACCACTGCCAACACTATCATTAACACTGTTTTTAGTTGGCTTGGGGAGAATCCCCTGAAGAGGTGAGTTTTTCTTTTGTTTTTTAGAGTCAACTCTACCTCTCAGTTTCATTTATGTACAAATTTATTGTCAAACCCATTACCTCTGTTCACATTTTTTTTTTATAATAAAATGTCTTTGGGAGAGTTGAGTCTGTTATTTTCTTAAAGTGATCTACTTAGTTTGCTAATAGAAAGTGTGTGTCATTCAGGATTTGAAGAAACAAGGACAATTTTATCTTCTCTCTCCATCAGATCTTTTGTAAATTGACTTTTTCACAAAATTGACATTCAATAAAATACACCAGTCAAGAAACACATAAGTATTTGTTTCTTTCTTCAGGGCTATAAGCAGGTATTAACAACAATCTAATACAATTATCTAAACTAGTTTTAGGTTAAAGAATTGAATTATATACTCATTGAGTTAGAAAGAAAATAAGATATTGTTGTGAAGCAAAATGAAATATTATGAAGTTTTGTAAATGATTAATTCATGTATGTACATATTCTTCTATTCCATATTTACTGAGTGTATATTTTGTGCCAGATGAAATGGCACATTTTGTGAATTCAGTGTTGACTTCTGCCCCACAGACTATGCAATCGAATGCAGTGTCTCACATGTGGTTCTTAAATAACCCACTGATCTCAGGATAGAAACTTGAAAAATATATTTTCCAAAAGTTCTCCAGGAGCTTTAATTGACCTCTGCCTCTAACAATTTGGAAGACTAGAAAGTTGGGATGGGAACTTCTACAAAACACCAAAAGTCCTGAATAAAATAGAAGCAGAGTTCATTAAATATACAGCAGACCTTGTCAGACTTTGAGGGAAACCCACACGGCCCATAAACAGAGATCAAGGCAGAAATCCAGACTTTTAAAACAAAGAATTCAGCCTGAAACAGTAGCTATCTTTAGGGATGTTAGGGAGCTCCACTGTGGGTTCTAGCAGCTATGCAATAGACCAGGTCCTGAATCTGCACCTGGTGGATATTTGGGAAAGAAATCCCAACTCAGTCATTACTTGGTTAAATGAAGCTTTTCTATAGGAGGTTGACCACACATCCTTGCTTGCCTAAGACAATCCTAGTTTGGCCCTATTGTGTCTGCAAAATCACTCACAGCACCTGCATTCCTTTCAGAAATACCTAGGTTTGGACAATGAATTACATTGTGAAGAAAAAAAAAAAAAAATCAAACATAGCACCCAGCCTGTAAGAGAGGCAAAATGTGATGTGGCCATTTTGGCTTTGAATATTAGTAAAAGAGATGTAAGAATTAATTTTAAAAAAGATGTCCTTCAAAAAATAATAACTAAAGCTGTGCCCTTACTCAGCATGGAGGTCAAAAAGTTATATATATGCATTGTATTTAGAACCTGGGAAAGTTAAAAGAAGGGAGAAAATCACTCATTACTGCTTTAACCAGATGAAAATAATATTAAAATTATCTTTTTTTTCTATTCAGTTTTTTTTTCCAAACTAGTTTTTTTTTTTCAGGTTTATATTGAGTCATATTTTACAAATAGTTTTATGTACTGAATTTGCATTAAACATAATAGTTTTATCTCAATGTTAACTTTGCAAACAATATTTAGAATGTCTGTTTTGTATTTTCCTTGGTGATTACAACTTACGCAAAACCATATGTTGAGCCTTTAAGGTGTTAGCAATGTTTGCTATTAGAACAAATACTATGATGGACATCTTGAAGTATAAATCTTTCTTATCATTTAGAATAGATTCTCTAAAGTGAAATGACTAGGTCAAAAATGCATTTCATGTAACCAAAATGTTTGTACCCCTATAATATCCTGAATTAAAAAAAAAATAAGACCATTGTTAAATTTCTTGACATTTCTATGTCATTACCAATTGGTTTCCAAAAGGGTGTATCAATTTTCACTCTGCTTCTCTTTGACGGGATTGGGCAATCATTTATTAAAATATCTTCCTGCACAGGTTATGAATATCCAAGGTTCTTTTGAATCAAGCATTCTTCCTTCCCCACTGCGGGTCCTGCCCAAGAATTATCCATAAATAACTGGCAGGTTCAGGCCATGAATCTGAAATAGGGAAAGGAGGAGGGAAAGAAACCAAATGAGCCACAGCCTGTCACTGTGAATCTTGGCAATAGGAATCCCATAACTCAGAGAGCCAAGATATAAAAGGGATATTAAAGCTATAAATATCTTCCAATTAGCACTATTATCTGTGTCCTGGGCTACTTGGCTCCCATCTTTCTGTTGGTAACAGGGGAATTGGAACACCACTTCCCCCTTCTGAAGAAATGCCCTTTGGCCTTCTCTGGTAGAAGAGAGAGAACACCCAGGGCTCAGTGTAAAGGTCATAGTTGGGTTTTAAAGAACATAGATCCTGTTCCATAAACAAAAAGCACTCACCTTATTGGGAGAATCCTGGGACTTAAAGATATTTCTGAAGATGGATTTTCCTTTATAAAAATAGAGCATTAGACCTAAGGAAGTTTGGGGTTTAAATTTTGGTTATTCTCCCCCACCCAAAGTAACCATCTGACCTTGGATGAAAATGAGGAGGAGGATAATGAAGATAATAGAGAATTATTCATCAGATACTTATTGTCTGCCTACAATGCATCAGACATTGTTCCTTTCTCTGGGGATACATTAGTGAACAAAACAGACAAGCACTGCCCCGGTGGAGCTGGCTTACATTCTATCTGTGTGAGACAGACAATAAATATAAAGAATAAATAGACTCTAGAATAGGTTAGAGAGTGATATGATGGTTAATGTTATGTTTCAACTTGGTTGGGACATAGTGTCCAGATATTTGGTCAAATATTAATTATTCCGGATGTTTCTGTGAGGATGTTTTGGGATGAGATTTAAACGTTAATCAGTGGGCTTTGAGTAAAGCACGTTGCTCTCCACAATGTGGGTTGGCCTCATCTAATAAATTGCAGGCCTTAATAGAAAAGAAATTGGCCTCCCTGCATATACACGTGTCTCCTATTTGTTCTGGAAAGCCCTGATTAATGCAAGCGATGAGCATCGTGAGAAAAAGAGAGCAGGGAAGAAGGGGTTGAAAGCCCATTGCTTGTTTCTTTCAGCTTTTTCACCTCTTTTCCTTTCACTCTGATCAAGAAATTTTGGGTTAAATGTAAGAATCCATGCCTTTGTTTTATAAGCATATGCGTGATTCAAATAGGCTTCTAGAATTGGGCTTATTCTTTCAAAATAGTCTGAAATTTAATCCCCAACATTTACTTACATGAAGATGATGATGACTGTCTCTTCAGGAGCAGAAAATAACATTTCTTTTTTGCTTTATCATCAGGTTTATGGCATCTTTGAGCTAATAGGAACACTGGAAATTTTGTAGTTTAGCCATTCGCAGACTTCAACGATTATAAGAATCAGCTGGGGTGGTGGTTCAGCTACAGATTTCGAGGCACTAGCTCCAGGATTCTGATAACTGGATTCGAGCCCAGGAGTTTACATTTCACCAGCATTCTGGTACTTTAGTTGCAGATAATCAAAGAAACACACTTTGAGAAACTCCAATCTAGTTGAGATGTCTCAGCTAGGCCCAGAAAGGGAAAGCGCTGCACCGAAGGTGACAAAGTCCACCTGTGATACAGTTCAAATCCTCTTCTCTCCCTTTGCAGCTCTGGCCTCTTACCCTACACCAATGTCTTCCCTGGACTAGCAGCATCAGCATCACCTGCAATCTTGTAAGAAAAGCAAATTTAAAAACCCAGCCCTGGGTGGCTAAATCAGAAACTCTAGGCTAGAAATCTGTGTTTTTCAGCTTTCCCAGGTGATTCTAATGCATACAAGGTGTAGACCCATCGTCCCACCCTGTATTTCTCTGAGATTGTTGGCTTCAGCACATGGCAGTCAAAATGTGTCCAGGTGCCCCTTATTGGAGGTGCTGGAAATTTTCTTGATTACCCGCCCTGACCTGCCCTACGCTAACCAGCTGCCGCTCATAAGCGTTTTGTAAGATCCACATGTTTATAGCCACGGAAGGGCTCCGCTGTTGGAGACGCCACTGATCAAGACGCCAGTCTTCCAGCCTGTCCTCTCTGTGGGCCCTGATGCCTCCTTGTCTGTGTTCTCCGTGTTCACAGCATGCTTCCACCCTCGGTGCCAACACCAGGTAAGTGTTTTCTGATGGTTAGATGTGAAGAGCATGTCGTGTGCTAAGGGGAACAAGGACTTGGGTCAGAACCTGGCCTATCTGAGAATTTCAAAGCGTTCACCAGCAGAGAACAAGGCACTTTGCCTATTCATGGACCTGGGCTCAAAAAATTGAGTGTCAAAATCTCCTTCTGGGCTGCATTTCCCACAATCAACAGACAGGACCAATCCAGTCATTTTTCTTCCTAAAGGAAGGAGGAGGTGCAGAGACAGAGTTTTGCTCATCCCAACCAGTTGCCTAATGATTATGATAACGAGCTGCATTTATACGGTGCCTTTCATCCAAATAACTCTGCAGGCTGAATTTATGCTCACTATTGCTTAAAACATACTTCATAGAGTCCCAAGGGTATATCTCTCCTGGCCTTGTAACCCCTGCATTTGTTAAGTGTTCTGCGGTCTCTCTGCTTACACAGGCTGCAAAGGAAAATGGATAATGAGCAATGGTGGTGCTGTAATTAAGGCTGCAGTCTGACAGAAAGAAGATTTGATCTATGGCTGACTTTCTGGTGTGTCACTGGTCCAATTCATTGATGTGTTCTTCCGATTTTACATCTTTGTCAAGGGTTCTCTGGGGAGGGATTGCGTTAGAGTGTGGGAGCTGTGTGCTCGAACTACTAAAAAGCAAATCTGAATGCTTCAGACTCTTTGTAGGAGAGTGGTGCTCGGTGGACTCGCTCGGCTCTGATGAATTCATTGCTGGAAATTGCCTTTCCAGCATGCAGGACTGGGAGAGAAAATCGAGTTGAAATGTGTGTACCCTTACAGTGAAGTAGCAAGTAGGGGAGAGTTTGCCACACTAAAGACTTTGCTCTTCCAAGTTTCTGATAATTGAAGGTAGAGTGATGATTTTAACTGTGGTGCACATAGCTTTGTGTTGAGGAGAGGGGTGTAATTGGGAAACCTAAGGTGACTAGGGGAGAACACTTGTCTTCACCAGGGGTCGCCACTTCCAGTGCTGATCAGAATGTCCTGGTGAACAAACAGGAGGGCAAAGGGACAAAGATGAAGGCAAATGAGATCTTACCTCGATCTGTTAGTCTGTAGTTTCTTTTATGAAACACAAATCCTAAAAACAAATATGAAAATGTCAGCTTTAGTTGGTAGGTACAGGAATATTTTTGTAATGTTCTTTGTGTTTATTTCTAACTTCTCAAACAGCTCAAAGATAAAAATAGGTCTCAGTGACTCCATGTAGATCTACTGCTCAAGTTCTCCTTTTCTCCTGTAGTATGGCCCAGGAATCCACATTGTTAAAATCTCCTCTGGTGATGTTGAGGGACACTCCTGGGGATATTTGGCATTCAGTCCAGGGAAAACTTGTTCTCTGAGTCTGCTACTAATTACAACTCTAAGTCAGGATTTTCCCAGCAAGTATCCATTCCATGTTCATTTTTGATTGGTCCACATCACCCCTAGTCTCCGTAATTCAAGTCTGTTTGCTTCCTGACTTGGGCCCATCAGTAGAGTGGTGATGACGTTGGCTACGTTTCAACATTTGCTGTGTAGCAGGATCTGAGCCACATGCTCCAGCATAGCCTCATTTCATTCTCGCAAACATACATTTTATACTTGAGGAAACCGAGGATCACAGGTTAACACTATTTGTGGGTCACATAGGAAGTGATGAAGCCAGCATTTGAACCCAGGTGTATTTGACCTTAGAGCCTGCACTATTGATAACCATGACATAGTAAGACTCACTTGAGAGTTCTCAATTATATTGATGAAGAAACTGAATCTGGAAGAGGAGAAGGAAATGATCCAAGGCCAGCAATGTTAAAGCCAGTTATGAGACATCTGTGATGACTCCTCCAACTATGGACATTGTTTTCAGGGTGCTTGGTATCTGTACTACTTAGGCAATTGATGGCTCATCATGTTCTCCACCATTTCTATTACTGTTTTTTGGGAGGGCTTCTCACTCATGTGGTCTCTTGCTCTAATCCCCAATTCTAATGTGGAAGGATGATCTCTCTTTATTCCTCACCTTTTATTCGTTCAGCAAGATATATGTTCGTGTCCTGGCATAAACTTATTTGTAAGTATGTGATCAGGCTAGGAATTTTTACTTTCATAGGCTTCCCAGTTCACAACAGAGAATCTGACTTATAAAATTGATTGCTAAGTAGGGCATTATTAAACAGGGAGAAAGCTGATTAATTGACAAGGAATTCATGAGTCATTGGTAGCTGATTTCCTGGAAACTTTTCTTTTTCTGTAGTGGTTTTCCCAAGAGATGTAATAATCATATCTGTGTGATAGCAGATGTGCCTCAAATGACCCTAAATGGCTGTTCTTTTTTGCTTGATTCGTGGATTCCTTTCAAATCAGGTTAAACCTTTTCATCCCTATGGGATATCCAAACAAGCACACCATTGGAATGTGAAACCCTTGGGTTATGGCTATAGCAGGCAAATGTTGAATAAATAAATGAACTAATGATTGAAATGTTTCTCCAAGCTAAAAATCTATACCCTGATGACTGAGGGTGATTTATGAACATTTTCCAAACTTTAATAGTTATTTTAACAGGCATTTGGAAAAAAAAAAAGAGCTAGCACATTAAATTGTGTATTAGACATAAATGTAAGTAAAAATAAGGTATCTTATAGAAAATAAAAATAGAGTTGAGCAAATAAGGCAAATTATATTTTACAGATAGAACTATAGCTTCAGAAACACTAAATGAGTTTGTAGTAAATGTAAAATAAATTGAAGGTGAAAATAAATATCTTGCTAGTAGGACAGGGGCCTCTGAAATGAGGGAAGGATGCAAGGACCATGTGAGCCTATGAGTTTATGGAACATTGATTATTTGTGTTTTGCCTGTGAATGTACCCTCTCTTCTCTCTTCCTTCAGTTGTTATCATCTAATCCAAGAAGTCTCCTTTAAAAAGACTAGAAGAATTTTGTAGCTGCTGCTTGTTGAGAGAAATTCTATCCTAGTTTCTTAGGACCAAAAAATATTTTTTTCTTCTGAGAGGTAGGTGGAGTGGATGGGATTTCAGGAAATCTGAAGGAGTGATACTTTATTGAGTAAAAGTCATGAGACAGTCATGGTGGGCTGAGGAATATCATTTTTTGATGTCTTTCTTATAAAATATCCAGAAAGATCATAGAAATCATTTAAGAACTGTTTCCCTCCATTAAAAATGAGAGTATCTGAGGCTCAGAGACAAGTAGTGACTTGAGTGAGATGGCACAGTGACAGTCCCCTTTCCATCAGTTTTGGAGATGATGGTGGATTCCACACAAGCCCAGGTGTTCATGGAGGGAGAAGGAAGTGGAAGAAGAGAGATACAAGTAAAATTCTGACTAAATCTCATATTGGCAATTGAAGAAGTCGGACTGTATATTTTCCAAGCATCTTGCAACTTGGAAAGTGTACTCTCTTTCCAACTTCCTCTTTTACTAAAGCAGTTATTTAAAATTTTTTGAATCAAGGACATTTGGAGAATCTAATGAAAGCTACAAATTCTCTCCCCAGAAAAACACATACACATACAATTTTGCATTTAGTTTAAAGGGATATAGCCTAAAGACAAGTTAAGACACCTGTAGTGGGCTAAATTGTGGCCTCCTCAAACTATGTGCACTTCCTAATCCCTGGAACTTCTGTGTATTAGTCTATTCAGGCTGCTATAACAAAATACAGCAAACTGGGTATCTAATAAATAACAAAAATTAATTTCTCACAGTTCTAGAGGCTGGGAGGACCAAGATCAGGTCCCAGCAGATTCAGACTCTAGTGGAAGGGAAGAGCTAGCTTTCTGGGAACTCTTTTATAAGGATGTTAATCCAAATTGTGAAGTGTCTGTCCTCAACGTAATCACTGCCCAAAGGTCTCACCTCCTAATACCATCACTTTGGGGTTTAGGTTTCAACATATAAATTTTGGGGGGGTACATTCACTATATTATGCAGTGAATATTACTTTATACAATAAAAGTGTTACCTTACATGCCAGTGATTAAGTCAAGGACTTTGAGAGAAGTAACTTGTACTGGATTATCTGGATGAACCATAAATACAATTATTTAATAATTAATACAAGTTCTTTATAAAAGTGAGGCAGAAGAAGATTCTACAGAAGGGATGAATCGCCCCCTCCTCTTCATGGAAGTAGAGATTATAGCGGTGCAACCACAAGTCAAGGAATGCTGGTAGCCACTAGAAGCTGGCAGAGGCAAAGGATGAATTCTCATTTAGACTCTCTAGAGCTGCGGTCCCCAGTCCCCAGGCTGTGGATCGGTACCTGTCCATAGCCTGTTAGGGTCTGGGCCACACAGCATGAGGTGAGCAGTAGGTGAGTGAGGTAAGCTTCATCTGTATTTACAGACATTCTCTATCACTCAAATTAAGTTCTGACTTCTGTCAGATCAGCAGCATTAGATTCTCCTAGGAGTGCAAACTGTATTGTAAACTGCACATACGAAGGATCTGGATTGTGTGCTCTTTATGAGAATCTAATGCATAATGATCTGAGGTAGTGATGCTAGTGCTGGAGAGCAGCTGCAAATACAGATGATCATAAGCAGAGAGATTTGACACATGATAAACGTAATGCACTTGAATCATTCCAAAACCCCCTTGCTAGTCCATGGAGAAATTGTCTTCCGTCAAATCAGTCCCCTGGTGCCAAAAAGTTGGGGTCGCTGCTCTAGAGGGAGTTTGGCCCTGCTATTACCTTGATTTCGGACTTCTGGCCTCCAGAACCATGAGAGAGTAAATTTCTGTTTTTAGTCTCCCCATTAGTGATAATTTATTACATTAGCCAAAGGAAATTAATGTATTCTCCTACTTTAGAAAGTAAACATGAGGCCCTTCAGCTTCAATATTACCACGACTAAAAAACGAGTGATTGAAGGGCAATAGCCTACTTCTCACTGTACTGGTCAAACACAAAACTTCCTGTGCCCATGATCTGGAGTTTAAGCTTCTCCATGCATCTGGTTCCTTTCCCCTTGCATCTTCTGATCCATATGAATGGAGAACTTTTTAAAGATTATATCCTTATTTAATTTGGGAAGGGTAAACATTAAGAGTCCTACTGAATACAGTTTAGTTTAATGACTGCATGAATAGATTTTAGGCGTATGTTGTTCAAGAAGGCTTTGCCATAAAATAGTATATCCCTATATTAACATTAATTTTGACATCACTAAAATGAAGAGGGAGAGGCAATAAGCTAGATCTTCTTATATAAAGATTACTAGAATAAAGTGCCAATTCTTATGCAGTGATCAATGGGAAAACCAGAGAGTAACATAACCTGCTTCTACTAGAAGGAATTTGAGGAGAAACTCTGTAAGATTGAGCCCCTGCCACGAGATGAAATTATCACTTTTTGGATTATGTACTACAACACAGTTTGAACCCTTAAGTCACTGGTTCCCTAACCTTAATGTGTTCAAGAATAGCCAGAGGTTTGTTAAAATACAGATTCCAGGACATTCCACAGTCATCCACTGAATCAATCTTAGGAGGGCTGATCGGGGAATCTTCATTTTTAAATGAGTTCTTCAGGATTTTTTGTAGATTGTCAAGGTAGCATATTTTTAGATCCATCACTTTAACTTCTCCACACATAATTGTCTTAATGAGACACAGGAAAGTGATATTGGGGTCCAAATAGAAGAAGTTGTTGATATTACATCCCCTACTAGCCAGTCCAACTATGAAAAATAACCAGATCATGAGACTATCATGTATTGGGACCAAGTTGGAAGAACAACAACAGTGGGAGGTTGGTATAACTGTTTTTCTTTTTCCAGACAAACACGTTTCCTATCTTTTTATTAAATGTCTGGTGTTCAGTGGTTAATTTGGCCAGCCCAAAGGGCTATGTCAGGCAGGTTTGAGAAAGATGCACCCTTTCCATTATTCTAGCCAGTGAGATGCCTCCTGAAACTCATGCCAGGTGCTCATTCTTCTCTCCATGTCTTCTCTCTGGTGTCTCTGTATGTGCAACATTCCTGCTTCTTTCAAAATCATTAGTGGAAAGGAATAGAAACTACCTCTGGCAAATTTAAGTAGAAAATTATACTTATTAAAAATATATATGGTAGTATTTGAGAATATTCAGAAAAGCCAGAAAGCCACGTTTTGATGCCATGAAGCCAGAATCGGTGCCCAAAATTATGCCTGAAACTGGTCTAGTGAAGACATTCTGCAGCTGGCCTGTTGGCAAATGGTCCGTACTTCGTTCAACATCCAGCTTCTGGTTGACAGTTTGAGATAGGAGCATTCAATTTGGCAAACCCAGGTCATGTGTCCATACCTAGACTCAAAGGGCTGATTAGAAAAAAGAGTATGTGGCATTTTCAGCCTCTATATTCATAGCTCACCTCTGCCTTACATAGTAGATAATTTCTCAAACACTACTAGAGGTTCAGATATGTGATAACCAAAAAATATTTAAAATTTCTAACTTCTTTCTTACCTCCTCTGCTATTACTGTCCTTAGCCATTCTTCAAGTGCCAACACAAATTTAGTCTCCTGTAGAATTTTCTTAGTGAGTCAAACCACATCGATCTCTCCTTTTTCTGATCTATCACACTAATGACTGAGTCACACGATACAAAATCTAATTATAAACCATTTTAGCTTGTTTGCTAATCACTTCATGTGCATATATCTGTTCTTCCCAAATCAATTGTTATCAACTCTAGAATAGATTGTATTGATGACTTACCTGGCTGGATATCGGGGAGTGTATGTGGCCTCGTTGAAGGTCATTAGCTAATACTGTTGCTTGGTTTCGGATATATTTTTGTGTGTATAACCAATTGCCTATGGACAATATCAGTGTAATAAATATAATGGTTAAAAGAAGGAAGATCAGAAGGAAACATAGCATAGATTCCGCCATAATGGAAATAAACTTTGGAGAGAGACAGAAAAATGTCACCCATTCCAACTAGGAGATCACTTTCAGAGCGACTCAAAGATATTTACATAGGATAAACATGCTTCTGGCCTAGCAGCAGACCACACCTGACATTTCTCCCCAGTAATTCTCGTGTTCCTGGGTAGACACAGTTGAGGCAGAACATATGTGGACACTCTGTAGAAAAATTGATGGTGAGCTTGTTCTTCCAGTGGTGCTTCTTGCACGTCAGTGTCTGTCAGATTCAGTCTTTGGTGAAATATTTAAGTTAACGTATCTCTACTTTGCTCTATACAATCATCTTTTCCAAGTAACTGGTGTCTCATTTCCTATTTATATCTGTCATTAGTAAAGGACCTGAGTGACCTTAGTTTCCTTGATCTGTGAGAACAGATGAGGTCACACTAATTGTTATTTGACAAAGTAATTCAAATTTTTCACAACTGCTCTGCCCTTTAAGAAAATCCATCTGTAGCTCTTCTATAACCACCTATATCTGTTCTTCGCACTTTACCTGTGCAGAGTGTTTTCTCGGATCTCCAGGAAGGTGAGAAGATGTGCCTAGGCCTGCAGAGCACCAAGCTGCAAAGGGAAGAACGGCCAATGTTGGAGCTTCCCCGGTGCAATGGCTACAGAATGGTGTGTGGTGAAGTGAGAGGAAAGCCTCTCAGGTTTTGGCATTTCACCATGAGATTGCCCTCAGAGCAATGCTGCTTGTGCCTCCAAAGTGTCCTTTAACGAACTAATCCAGCAGTTGTTACATCCTTTAGAGTTAATCCAGAATCTGCTTTCTGCCCCTTTTCTCCTCCTCTTTACTCTCCTCCCTGACACGTCTATAGGTCTGGATCTACAGCAGCTCTCACAGCATATGCAAACTTCAGACTGCCTCATTGTGGCTGATTTTGTCCTTGCATCAAGATGGTTCTTGTCATCTTCATTGCATGGGACCTGCTGCCCTGCAGAAAGCTCCTCAGCCCTTCCCTTTCCTCTCTGCCTCCACTGAAGGGATTCCAAAGATCAGCAAACTGGGAGAGGAGATGTAAATGTGTACAGGCAGGAGAGAAGGTAGGGGAAGGTGGACCCTTCTGAATAGTCCTGTCCTTAAAAGACATCAGACTCTCAACCTCCGAATGAGGATATCCCTGTTCCTGGCCTTTTTTTAGCCATGATAGTGAATTTGCTTTTAAACCTGATCAAAGATATTGTACACTCAAAACTCCAGGTTAATAAACTGCTTTTATATTTCTCCAACTTATTTTGCCACCTTACAGGAACAGCCTAATGTTAAAATCTTTAATCCCAGGAGGATGGCCATGAAGACCTTTGATACCATAGTCACTGAGATGGCAAATCTCATCAGGAGGATGTCAGCTTTAACTCTCTCATTTCTCATGTCTGAGCCATGTAGTCGTTAAGTGTTGATTCTTCAGGCCGAGGGCTTCTATTGCCTCTGAATTATGGCTCTTCCAGTGTCATCTTTGCTCCAGGGATCCAATGGCTTTGACTCTGTCTATGGATTTGGGCATGGCAGGGAAGCAGACAGAGTGAGCCCTGAGAGCTCAGTTCAGTGTAAGGAAAAGCAGATTTGGGTTAAGGAGACTAACACCTGATGGATAAGAAAGACTCCACTTTGGGTGGAGGGGGTAGGGGGTACAGGAAGCCAGGAGAAAAATCAGGGAAAGGATAAGTATATCACAAATTAAATTCCACTGAAAAAGCACATATTGAATGTCTCTTATGTACAGATCTTATATGTACAAGCATAATTGTTATTTATAGCTGGGCATGGAAATCAACTGTAGAATTTGTTTTTTTGGAATAAGGATGGCCATGTCCTTCCCAGGCCTTCCTAATCAGTTTCTCCAGAGATGAAATCTGCAGATCTAAATAAAAAAACATAACAAAAAAATCCTCCACAATTGATTCTATGTTTATGCCTATTTAAGAGTTTTTCTGCTGTGGCATCAAAGTAGATAATTCATGCTTCCAATTCTCAAGGAGCTAACAGCATGATAGGAGAGACCAGTATTTTAACAATTAAAACAGAGAAACTGATCTATATTGGATCAGACTATTCATGAATAATGTATTTAGATTTTTTTCCCCCATATCTTTTTGTATCCATGTAATCAAGTGAACTGGTATAATTGTTTCTTCTCAAATCTTCTTTGAGTTGGTGTCAAACCAGTTAGAAGCTCCCCCCCCCATTTTCTGAGTCTAATTAGATAATCAAAGAAATATCTGTTCCTTGCTGGTGGTATCATTTAGGGTGGATTTTTAAACTTTTCATTGAGGTGAAATTGGGTGAAATATTTACATCATCGCTTTCTTAAAATTGTAATTGGTCCCAATTTTCTACTGTGTTTGATATTTTGCTAGTTGTTTTCCCAGAAAATTGGCCATTGTGAGTGTTTTTAAATTTATATTTGTCATTCAGACAACAGGACAAAGTTGCTGTTTCTGTCTTCAGATGTGGCTTTTATCTTGTTTTTTTTTTTAACAAAATAAACCAGTGGATTTTAATGTAATGTAATATGAAAAGTTTGATACAGTTTCAGATTTCACATTGCAAAACTAACTTTTTTTTTTATTTTCTAGTTAATTTTTTTTTTAATTTTTTTTATTTATTTCAGCATATTGTGGGGGTACAGATGTTTCTGTTACATATGTTGCCCTTGCCCCCCCCCCAAGTCCGAGTTTCAATTATGTCCATCATTTGGGTGGTGCACATTGCACTCTTTGTGCATGCATATACCCCTTCTCTCCTCCCTCCTCCCTCCTCCCCCCTCCCTCCTCCCCCCGCCCAACGTCCAATAGATGTTATTCTTATATGTGCATTTGTGTGTTTATCAGTTAATACCAATCCATCATTTAATGCAATGTGAATTGAGCTCCTATTTTGTGCCAAGTCTGAGATGAACTCATGTTGGTTTCAGTTTTTTTAAGTTAAAATTTATGTAAAATGAATGCATTCTACTAAGTGAGGTATCCCAAGAATGGAAAGACAAGCAAAATTAACTTTTAAGAAATTAACACTTGCATTTTTCAGATAATTGTGGATAGTCTTCTTTGAGATTACATCTAGTATTTT
>CAUYSK010016873.1:0-35044 GCA_963575035.1 Avahi laniger | reverse complement strand
TTTGTGCCTCCTGTGATTTCTTTCATCAATGTTTTGTAGTTCTCCTTGTAGAGATCTTTTACCTCCCTGGTCAAGTATATTTGTAGGTATTTTATTTTCTTTGCATGGTACAGAGTCCTTGATTTGACTCTCAGCTTGACTATTGTTAGTATATAAAAATGCTACTGATTTTTATACATTGATTTTGTAACCTGAGACTTTGCTGAATTTATTTATCAATTCTAGGAGTCTTTGGGTAGAGTTTTAGGGTTTTCTAAATACAAGATCATATCATCAACAAACAGGGATAATTTGACCTCCTCTTTCCTGATTTGGATACTTTTATTTTTTTCCCTTTTCTGATTGCTCTGGTGTGGGCTTCCAGTACTATGTTGAATAGAAGTGGTGACAGTCTACACACAGCTCTATGATACAATTCTGGGCAATGGCATGTAAGCATGTCATCTGTCAATTTCTCAGAATTTCTTAGGAGATGGTTGTCAGGCATTGTTGACCTGTTTCTCTCAGTCTTTTAATTCTATAGCTTGGAATATGAATATGATTGCTGGAACTCTATCTTATATGGTAAGTATGAATGTCACTCTTTTATGATAGTGAGGGGGAAAACTAGGGGAATGTGAATCTCTGAAGACTTTGTGAAACAAAGTCATACTGCAGCCCTAGATTGCCCAACTAGAAAGATAGATAGATAGAGGTTTTTTATTAATATTTTGCTTAAAGCACTGCTATTTTAAATTTTCTGTTATATACAAAAACATAATTCCATTTACAGTATTGTACTATCCTTTTCTGTGCCATATTTTTAGTATATTGATATGTCATGATGATAGGCATCACTATCATTAATAACTTTATGAATTTGTATTGGTAATTTTTATTGGGTATCTGTAGAGATCTCCTTCTATTTTCTTCACTTACCTATTTATGAATGGTGGTATTATTTCTTGCCCATAAAAGTTTGCTCTTCATCACAGATCATTTAAAGTATATGTTTCATGTTTTCCCATTTAGCCTGTTCCCTTTCATCTCCTCTCTGCTCTGTCTAGAAGTGCCTGTTTCTTCATGCCCTCAGCATCACTGAATCTTGTCATTTTTGGTATATTTGATATTCTATATTAGTTTGAATATGGTTTATTAGATTCCCCACTCATAAGAGAGATTAAGAGGTGTTTGCTCAGAGGAAGTGCCTTGACTTTGAAGCCAGTTAGATGACTTTATCTGTCCAGGTACTCCAAATGAACTGTGATAAATCAAGGGCATGTCTCAGAAGGGATTGTATTCACCATGTTTTAAAGACCTAGAAGAACAGTTTTGGATGAGTTGCTTTATGATTTTGCAGTAAAACATGTGCAACTCATGACCTATGAATATTTTAGTTTCTTCATAGGGCAATTACATTCAACTGAGGCCTTCATTTTTTTCCTCCTCATATCACTTTTAAAGTTTTACAAGCATTTCCTTCATTTGTAGTCAACCTCTATTAAAGTCTACTGACTAGAAATTACAATTGTGCCAGCAGCTAGTGAAAGAAACAAATAGCTACCTCTCACTCATCTTACTTTTCTGTAGTTAAAGTGATTGACTCTGAACACTAATAATGTTGGCCAGTCCTAGGGAAAGATTCACCTTTGCAATGTGCCCTCTAGGGAAATCTATTATGTTGTAGATAGGACTATGACCGTGAAAGAATTAAAAGCTATCATCACAA
The DNA here is from genome assembly GCA_963575035.1 of Avahi laniger. Lineage (NCBI taxonomy): Eukaryota > Metazoa > Chordata > Mammalia > Primates > Indriidae > Avahi > Avahi laniger. The sequence goes on along the minus strand of CAUYSK010016873.1, from coordinate 33,336 downwards.
ACAATACTGGTTTTGCGCAGATTCTAGTTAAAAGATAATTTCACACTTCTCTTTTACTTGAACTCAAAAGAATACAAATTACAGGATTTGTATATTTAAATTTTATTGACCATGGTTTTACATTTCCCCTCAAAGAGACAGTGTTAGTTTCTTATGGCTGCTGTAACAGACTGCCACAAACTAGGGTAGTTTAAAAACAACAGAAATTTATTCTCTCAGAGTTTTGGATGACAAAATCTAAGACCAAGGTCAAGTAGGACTGTTTCCTTCTGAAGGCTTTGAGGGAGTGTCTGTTTCATGGCTTTCTCCTAGCTTCTGGTGGCCTGTAGTCCTTGGCATCCCTTGGCTTGTAGCAACATGACTCTAACCTCCACCTCTACCTTTATATGATCTTCCCTTCTTTGTGCCTCTGTATCTTGTCTCCCTCTGACTTTTTCTTATAAAGATATCTACATCAGGATGATCTCATCTTGAGATTCTTAACTTACTAACACCCATAAAGGTACCTTTTTCAAACAAAATCATATTCACAGGTTGTGGGGGTTAGGACACGGGCATATCTTTTTTTGAGGGATCACTATTTAACCCACTATTATGTCCATTATATATTCAGGTAAATGTGACTCATGTTCACATTCTGAAGCTATAGAAGATGTCCTAGGATCTGACTGGAATGTCTCTCATACAACCAAGAAGAAGAGGTGTAAGTTGGAGCACTTGTAGTGGGGAGGAGATACTCTCTGAACACAGATCTCATAAGGTATGTTACCAACCTATATGTGTATCTTCTCAGAATATGGCCATTTTTATTGTACGCTGTGAATATAGGAATTATATTTCACACAAAGAAATTGCTTTACACAAAATCATTATTTTCACTCTAGAATTTCAATGTAACATAATACTTTCAAAAATAACTGTTGATTAAAAACAGGTAAGGGTACACTTGGGCAAAATAAGCATGCAAGGTCTGAATGATCTACCATCTAAGGTGTTAATGGATTTTGTTGAAAAACTTACTGAACCACTGCCGATGGTTATTTATGAAAATTTACTGAGAACTGAGAAATGACAGGATTGAATGCCAACATTTTATCAGTTTTCCAGGATACAAAGAACTGCTATCATGGTAATTATGGTTCAGTGAATGTAACTTGAATCCTTCAGTAAATGGGACAACTATTAAAAAGAAGAACCTGAAAATCCTCTCAAAGGTAATAAAATCATGAACAATGAATAAAATTGGTTTATAAAGAAAAAAATTGTGACAGATGGAATTTAATAGCTTTTTGATAGGATTACCAAATTAATAGACTATGGAAAGGAAGTGATTGTAATATGTTTTTATTTTATTATATGTTATAGTCTCTAGTGAAATTTACATCAATTCAAATTTTCTGGAAAATGGATAGTGTCTTGTGGCTTGAAAACTATTTAAGGTCTCAAATAGTAAAAAATAAACAGCAAAGTATCTAGTTTGAAGATGAGTAGGCTATTCTGATCCATTTGAATTTAAAGTAAAGCTGAATTTTAATAACTCATTTGAGGTCTCAAAGAGACAATTTTGTTGCTAGAAACTTTATCAGTTTAGAAAAATGAAAAACATGGCACATTAATGCATGCCAATGGGACTCGCATATGATGGCCATTTTTCCCTTACTTTTTTTTTTAAGGAGAAGTAGGAAGGTGATAAAATTTGAAGGTGAAGTGATCTAGCAGCTAAAATTAAGAGAAAGAATTTCGATGTGAGCTTTGGTATAGCTGTGAATGCTATATTTTGTTCTATGAGGCTCTCTGCTGTTTTGTTTTCCCCCATTTTTTTAAGAGAATTTTTTTGTTTTACAAAGTTATTTCTCCATTATAGGATGTACAGCAGGCCCTTGAATAATATCTATTTTTTTCAATAATGTTTTGTTATAATGTTGATGAAGAAATAAAAAATGAGTTCTGACATATGGTCACTGTCTGTGTGGAGTTTGCATGTTCTCCCCATGTGTCTGCGGGGATTTTCTCTGGGTATTCTGGTTTTCCTCCCACATCCCAAACGTGTGTGCTTTAGGTGAATTAATTGATGTGTTTACATGGTCCCAGTCTGAGTGAGTGTGGGGGTTTGTGTAAATGTGCCCTGCAATGGAGTGGCATCCTGTCCAGGGTTGATTTCCGCCTTGTGCCCTGAGTTTCTGAGATAGGCTTTAGCTACCCATGATCCTGAATTAGAATAAAGTGGGTGAGGAAATGAATGAATGAATGCATGAATGAATAAAAATTATTATGAAATAAAAATTCAGAAAGTAAATGATATTCATACAGATGTACAACAATAAATGATATGATATGAAAGCACTCAGTGAACCTACTAGCTATACTTGTTATTGTTTGTTTTTGAACTACAGGTTGGGAGGGGGTACTCCTCACAATTTTTGCTTTGCAATCATTTGTTCCTTGCTTTAACTCACCACCACTGTAACCGGTGTCACTCACCAATTTACCAAGAATTGGGTGAATAATTCTCTTACTTGTTTTTATTAATGTTTCTTAAATGTATGTGTAGCTCATGTTTATTTCTGTGTTTGATATTAGAAGTGTTTTGGGTCTTTATTTAGAAGTTTAGTGATGTTTTTGTGAACAGAAATATGCCATAGGAACTACTATCTTGCTAGTATCAATTAGCCTATGGTAAAATTGGTTTGGGTATACATTATTTCACTGAAAGTCACAGTTTCCAGGAACTTATTGATGATGTTAAGTGAGGACTTACTGTATTTGATCCTTAAGCAAGGTTGCTTTGAGAAAATTTGATCAAAAAGAGAGGAAAGAAGTTTTTAGGTTGGGAAGTATGTGAGTTATATTGTTGGGAGTTACCAGTTTGGGTAGGGAAGAAGATAAAATAGAATCATAGACCTAAAGAATTGCAATTGAGAAAGAATTGTTCCCAAAGCATTGCATTAAAGATAGTCTAACATTAAGCATGATATTCACCAGGTACTTTAATAGACATAAAATTATAAGGATACATTAAATGAAAAAGCAAAAATGTAAAATTTTATGTACAATGTGCTTAACTATGTAAAAACTACACAGAAAAAGGTGAAAGAGGTATGTTAAAATTATAACAATTGTTATTTTTGTATGTTAGAATTATAAGTGATCTTTATATTCTTTTTTATGATGACTTTTCCAAATTTTCTACAAAGAAAATGCAATTCACCATTAATTGACCTCCTGAAAAAATAAAATTTTTATATGTACCACTAAAGTTTCCCCGGGATAGGACATGAAATTGGGGTAGTTAAGAAGGAGTCCTTTGCCCACTTTTTGATAGGGTCGTTTGATTTTTTCTTATTGATTTTCCCGAGTTCAAAGTAGGTTCTGGTTATCAGCCCTTTATCAGATTTGTAGCATGCAAAAATTTTCTCCCATTCTGTAGGTTGTCCATTTGCTCTTGTGACAGTTTCTTTGACTGTGCGGAAGCTTTTTAATTTTAACAGGTCCAATTTATTTATTTTGGTTGTTGCTGTGATTGCCTTTGGAGTCTTCTTCATAAATTCTTTGCCTAGGCCAATGTCTCGAAGAGTATTTCCAATATCTTCCTCTAGAATTCTAACAGTTTCACTCCTTAGGTTTAAATCTGTTACCCAGTGTGAGTTGATTTTTGTGAGAGGTGAAAGGTGTGAATCCTGGTTCAGTCTTCTACATGTGGCTATCTAATTTTTAAATCTTAACAATAACTCTAAATAATGTTAAAACACCATGAAGGTCAAACGTAATGTGTTTACAGGGCAGATCAAGTCAGTAGCTTGGGACCTCTGTCTTCCGTGTCGCTGCAGAGCGTGGTCTGAGCTTTGTCTCCATCCCACACCACCCACTCCCAACTACCCCCATCGTACTCTCTCCACTTCAGACTTCTTTCAGTTCCTTGAACGCCCCACTCTCTTAAGGGCCTCCAGACTCTAGAGAGTTTGTTCTCTCTGTCTGATACTCTTTTGTCCTCCCTTCCATTCTTTCATCTCAGCTGAACTGTCACTTCTTCCAGGAAACTTTCCCTGGTATCACAATCTGGGTTGGATATGACACCTCCGTCTGTTTTTTCTTTTTTTTTTTTTTGGGCGGGGAGAGGGGAGCAGAGGAGACAAGGGAAAGAAACATAAAAAAAAGAGCTAGTTCAGTTGAGTTCATAAAGAATCTTGTATGCCAAGATAAACACTGAAATTATTTCTCTATTAGTGGTTCTCAACCAGGAGGAGAACATACAGCACTAAGAAAAATATGAATATTGGGATCTTACCTGAGAGCCAGGGCCAGGCCTAGGGTAAAAAAAAAAAAATCTAAGGGTACTCTCCAAAACTCAGCAATCAAAATAAACAACTGTTTGAAAGCAATATTTTTAAAAATCAAAATTTTAATGCAAAAAAATTCCTTGATGAAATATCAAAATCTTAAATAAAGACAGGATCATTTGGCCCTAGCCATTTGAAAGACTTCCGTTACTTCTCCCAGACTTGGGCCACTCTGGATTTGGACTTCATTCGTATGGCTGCCCTAGTGTCCTTAGTGCTCAGGAAGCCAAAGCCACAGCTGCCAACTTCCTGCTCCATTCTGACGAAGTCAACATGCTGACGACTTATAAGGAAGGCTCTCTAAGAGTCTTCCTCATTGACTAAAGCTTATTGACTGTCATTGCTATTTCTTTTTTTCATTTGAAAGATACCTTTACTTAGTATAGAATTCAAGGTTGATAGCCATTTTCCTTGGGCATTTTAAAATATACTGTTCCATCCCCTTTTAAATACTTCCCAATGCTCATGGTGTGAGAAAATGAAAAAGATATGTTTGGACTCTGAGCGAATTTTTCAAATCCATTTATTTCTAAATTGGAGATAAGTTAAAGACTTACTGTTTTCCAAAGGAAATGGTTTCTGAAAGTAATAGGACAATCATTTTTCATGCTTTAAAGTGAAAGAGAAAGAGAGCAATCGCTTGCAAAACCTTGCAATTCTATCTCACCTTGGTACCTGGGCTCTCGAATCACTTTCTCCCCTTTGGCTGTGGTTCACACCTCCTTCACAAGACTGAAATTCCCTATGACATCTCTCCACAGGCGAGCTGAGGGATGTGAGCTTTTCAACTGCTGCACAGTTGGCATGAGGGCTGGGCGGAGACCCTGGAGCTTCTCTGTGCTCTGGAAGAGGGAGGGGAGGTCACTTCAGGGCCATCGCAGAGTCCAGCAAAGGCCAGAAACAGTGGCTGGTGAGCAGAACAGCTCCTCGAGGTGGAAGCTGCTAGGAGTAGAAAGAGAAAGATCTCAAAAAAAAAAGACAGAATCATTGTTACTGATTTTTGCTTTTGCTTTAAGCTCCAGCATGACTTGGCACAACATTTCTTTATTTAAATTTTGATATTTGCTTCATCATGGATTTTTATATTAATTTAATATTTTGAAATATTACATTAAGTTAGTATTAATATTTATCTTGATCCCTGAATTTTTGCAGTACTCTTCAGTTTTGAGCTTGAGGCAAGTTCCCTTCTTGTCTCGCCCTAGCCCTGGCCCTATGCAGCTGTAGCATAAGAATTTACAATAGTGCACTTCCACTTCTCCACTCCATGCCTTTGTGCTAATGTTGTCACTCATTTTATTTATTTTTTTATTATTTTTACATCATAATAAACCCATACTGCCCTGTTATTGTTGTTATTTACACTGGCAGTTATCTTTTAAACAGATTTATATATTTACCCATATAGTTATCATCTTGTGCTCCAGATTCCTTTGTAGAGATCCATGTTGTTGTTGTTTTCTTCATATTTCCTTCTGGTATCATTTTTCTTCTGTCTGAAGGACTTGTTTTAACATTCTTGTAGTACAGGACTGCAGAGTTATAAATTCTTTCAGTTTTTGTACATTAAAAATAAATCTCTATAAATAATGATATTTTTACTGCACATAGGATTCTAGGTTGACAGGGTTCTCCGCGTCCCAGTACTATAAAGCTATTCTATGGTCTTCTCACTTACATTATTTCTGATAAGAAATCTGCTGTAATTCTTGTATTTGTTCTTCTATACCTAGCATCTTTTTTCCTCCGTCTTCTTTAAAGATTTTTCTCTTTATCATTGGTTGAATATAATTTGATTATTATATGCCTTGGTGTAGTCCCTTATATCAGTGGTCCCCCAACCTTTTTGGCACCAGGAACCGGTTTCATGGAAGACAATTTTTTCATGGACTGGGGTGTGGGGATGGTTTCAGGATGATTCAAGTATATTACATTTATTATGTACTTTACTGCCATTTTTATTACATTGTTACTTGCCACTCACTGATAAAGTGTTAATATGAGTCTGCAAACAATTGATTTATTATTGTCTCTGTACAGTCAAAGCTCTTTGCTAATGATAATCTGTATTTGCAGCCACTCACCAGCACTAGCATCACCACCTCAGCTCCACCTCAGATCGTCAGGCATTAGATTCTCATAAGGAGCGTGCTACCTAGATCCCCCACATGCACGGTTTACAGTAGGGTTCATGCTCCTATGAGAATCCAATGCTGCTGATGATCTGACAGGAGGTGGAGCTGAGGTGGTGATGAGAGTGATGGGGTGCAGCTGTAAAGGGAGATGAAGCTTCACTTGCTCACCCGCTGCTCACTCCTCCAGTGCAGCCTGGTTTCTAAGAGGCCACAGACCAGTACCGGTCCACAGCCCAGGGGTTGGGGACTGTAGTTTCATATGATTTCTGTGTTTGGATGTGTGAATTTGTAGTTTACACCAAATTTGGAAATTTTTCTGCCATTAGTTCTTCATTTTTTTTCTGTCTTTTCCTTTCTCCTTGCCTTCAGAAATCCAGAAATCCAATTATAGGTATATTAGGCCCTTTGAAATTGCCCCACAAGTCATTGATTCTTTGCTTATATATATATATGTATATATTTTTTTTTTTTTGAGACAGAATCTGACTCTGTTGTCCAGGCTAGAGTGGCATCAGCCTAGCTCACAGCAACCTCAAACTCCTGGGCTTAAGCAATCCTTCTGCCTCAGCCTCCTGAGAAGCTGGGACTACAGGGATGTGCCACCATGCCTGGCTAATTTTTTTTCTCTATTTTTAGTTGTCCAGCCCATTTCTTTTTATTTTTAGTAGAGACAGGGTCTTGCTCTTGCTCAGGCTGGTCTTGAACTCGAGCTCAAACAATCTTCCCACCTCAGCCTCCCAGAGTGCCAGGATTACAGGGTGAGCCACCACACCGGGCCCTTTGCTTATACATATTTTTTAATTGCATTTTCTCTCTGATTTTCATTTTGAATAGTTTTTGTGCTATGTCTTTAATTTTATTAGCTGTTTTTCCTAAAAGCCAAATCTGCTGTTCGTCTCCATTTATGTATTTTTCATCTCACACATTATAGTTTTATTTGTGGAAATCGCATTTGGGTAATTTTATATCTTTAATGTTTCTACTTACTTTTTGAACATATGGAATACAGTTATAATAATAGTTTTAATGTTTTTATGCTAATTGTAACATCTCTGTCAGTTCTGGGTTAGTTTTGTTTGACTGATTTATTTCTTCATTATGAGTTGTTTTTTCCTGCTTCTTTGCATGCCTGGAAATTTTTGATAAGGTTCCAGGCATTGTGATTGTTATGGTGTTGGATAGTGGTTAGTTTTTTTTTTTTTTCCTATAAACAATCTTGAGTTTTGTTCTGGGATGCAGTGAAGTTACTTGGAAGCAGTTTGATCCTTTCAGGTCTTGCTCTTAATGTGTGTTAGGTGGGACCACAGCAGTATTTAATCTAGAGCGAATTATTTCCCACTGCTAAGGGAATGCCCTTCTCTGCACAAGAGAGAAGACTCAGTGCCCTAGATATAAAGTTTTGTAATCTGACTCGTAGCAGCAGGTACTATTCTCAGTCCTACGTGAGTGTCAGGCACTGTTACATACCTTTTGCGTAGCTCTTTTTCTGCTCTCAAGGAGTTTCCTCACATGCATGTGCTGCTCAGTACTCCTTTAAATACCCAAAGCTGACCCTCTGGAAATCTCTGGGACTCCCTTTCCTGCAGCTTTCTACTCTCTGCTACTCTGTCTTGAAACCCTAACCACTTTAGTCTCTCCATGCTCTCAAACCCGCATCCTCAACTCACACAATACACCAGGATCTGCCAAGAGCTGAGCTCTGTGCCAAGGCCTGGAAACTTTCTCCAAGCAGTAAGCTGAGGCAGGAGTAGAGCTTACCTCATTTTTTTTCTATCTTTCAGGAATCACTGTCCTTTGTTGCCTGGTTTTCAGTGCCTACAAATTGTTGTTTCACATATTTTGCCCATTTGGGGGCCGTTTAAGGTGGGAGAATAAATCTGTCTTTTGTTACTCTATCTTTGCTAGAAACTTTTTTTTTTTTAGTATATTCATCCTTTGTGTAACTCCTAATACACTAGACTTAAGCCCCACATCTTACCATTTGCTTCCGACTTCTCCTACCTTTTTTTTTTTCCTTTCTAAAAGCAAGAAAGGAGAGAAATATCTTGCTTTCATTTTGATTATTTTTGACTACTCCATTTTTTTCCTTCCACCAGTTTGGAAGTTCTGCTCTTTTTTATTATTATTTTAGTGGTTACCTTAGCAACTCTAAGAAGGAGCCATGGTTTTTTGAGACATTTTATGTGAAATGGTTATGCTCTTCCTTAACAATGCAATTACTCAAGAATACTTTATCATTACTTCAGCTCCTCTCAACTTACAAACTATTGTTTCTCTGTGTTTTAATTCTATATATGTTTTAAAACCCAAAACATTACTTTTGATACTATGCATATATGTACACCCTTATGCTTAACATTTTTATTGCTCTTTTATTCCTTCCTTGATATTTGACCTTCTACTGTAGTCATTTTCTTTGTCCTTAAAAAATAATTTAGGTCTGCAGGTATAAAATCTCATAGATTTTTATTTCTTTTTTTTTTTTGCATTGAAATGTTTTTATTTCACTTTTTAGTGTATTTTCACTCGGTATAGAATTCTAGAATAGCATTTATTTTCTTTTAGCACACAGAAGAGAACATTTTTATGTCTTCTAGACTTATTATTATTTTTGAGAAGTCAGCTGAGATCTAATTATTGCTCCTTTCAAAGTAATCTCTTATTTTTTTTTTTTGGCAGATTTTAAGTTTTTCTCTGTTCTTTGGTTTTCTGCAATTCCAAGGTTTGGGTTACGTATTTCTTTTTATTTATCCTATTTGGATTTTTGAATCTGTGGATTCACATCTTTCATTGATTTCAGAAAATTTCAGCCTTTATCTCTTCAAATATTGGTTCTGTCTCATTCTTATTCTCACTTCTCTCTTATTTTGTGTTTATAAAAATGTATTTGGACATTCTCATCATAATCTCTAGGAATTTTGCATTTTCTAATCATGTCTCTCCTTGCTTCCTTATGAATTATTTTGTTTTCATCTATCTTCCAGTTCACAAATTCTCTTTTCACATGTGTCTAACCTGTTGATAACCCTGTCAATGGAGTTATTGATTTTGGTTATTATATGCTTTAATTCTAGATTTCTGTCTGGTTCTTTTCCAATCTTCTGTGTATCTCTTTAATATTATCTGTCAACATTTCTCATCTTGTCTTTAATCTCGTTGAATACCATAATCATAGTTATTCTAATATCTGTGTCTGATAATTCCAATATCAGAAGCTCTCGTAGGTCTGTTTCTGTTATTTCTGTTTGTCTTTATTCCAGTTGTATTGTCCTTTTGTGTGACCAGTTATCTTTGATTATGTGCCAGATATTATATTTGAAAAATGATTTGTAGAAATGATTTAATGATACTCTCCTTTCCCAGATAAAAATTTTGTTTTCTTCAGTCAGGCAACTGATGCACTAGCAATCCATAATTCCATTATCCAATTTCAGGAATTGAGTTTTTTTGGATCAGCCAGATCACTTAAAACTGGATTACTGCCCTTGTGAGAGATGATTTACTTCTGGTTTATTCTTTCTCCAAGGCCACGATACAAAGTAAAGGATTTACTATCATCTCTACCCTTGCCAGGCTCTTGACTGCAGTGTTTACTCCCCAAGAATTCAAGGCTGTCTCGTACCAGTCAGCATCTGAGCAGCATCACTGACATCAGTAAACACCCCTCGGGCTAGAGAGGTACCAAATGGCATTTTCTGTCTCTGATTTTTTTATCTTTCTGTGGACTGTGGCCCAGTAAATCTCCTTTAACTTATAAGTCTACCAATGCCTTCAAGAAGGTAGTACCCCCTCCTCATTGATTTCCTAATTGCCTTCAGTAGGAGGGTTGGTCTGAATTTAAGTCATTTTTAAAATGTTAATTTTCTTTGTTCTTATGAATAAGATTGAGCATTTAGTTCTTTAGAAATCACATGTATTTCCCATTGATTTGTAAAAATATCAAAATTTCAAACTCATAATTTCCCCTAATATACTGTTGCTTTAAAGTTTGCCAAAGAAATATTTTGGGGGAAACAAAAACTATTAAAAAAAAGCATATTTTGATTGCATAAATTGTTTCTAGTCAACCAAAAAGATAAAAGCAATTTTTATTCATCGAAAAATCAGACTTTTTTATTTCTACTTTTCTAATAGATAAACACCTTAAAATATTAGCTTGAAGAACAGGCAAAATGTCAGCTTCTTTGGAGTGATCTAGCCTTGACCTCATGGCTAGAACCTGTGAATATACAGTTTTAAGATGTTCTCCAGGTAAGTGAGATACGGGTTAATGGGCTGAAGCAGATGTCACTGAATATCTAAGCACCATTCAAACATCCCTGTGATCTGCCTTACTGCATGCAAAAATGTGGAAAATGAAATGGTATGTTTCCCCAATTCCCTTTATACCTTGGATTAGTACTTGACCAAATAACTGCACTCATGCAATATTTGGGAGAGGAAATGAGGCAAAACCTACTGCTCCTGTTTCTGGAGGCCTTTCTATTTCCTATAGTGGCATCATCAGAGGTCCCACTGTCTAATCTCAGCTTTGCGGCTATGAAGAGGTCACGTGTGGGCCGTCCATTTTCTTGGCCTCACACGTGGGCCTGGGGGCCCAGCCATGGTGGCTGCTGTGGTGGCTGTGACTTCCTGATTCCCCAAATTTCTGACTATAGCAAAAATAGCGGCACATTTGCTAAACCAGTTTTGTTGTTTTGGGTGTCACTCCTGGAAGCTCAGCCTCAGGTGTGCTCTTTATGGCTTTGTGAGCTCCCAGTTACTTGAGGAAGTAGATTGATTTCTACTCACTACACCTGAACAACAGGATTCCTGCAGGAGTTAATTCTGAGGGACTTAAAATGAGAGAGCGTGATCAGAATTGTGTTATAGAAAATAACTCTGGCTTAAAGAGGGCCATTGTAGAGACAGAGAGATCATCCAGAAACAATCGAACCTAGTCACCTGATATGTTACTCACCTGATATTTCTCAGATCTACATGCTCCTCTACACTTCCTGTGTTGCCAAGGATTGGGATTGCACCATCTCACTCTGTGACTGTCCCATCAGCTCCATAAATCATCCCCTTTTTCCTCCACTCTATTCCTTGCACCACTTTACCCTTCATTCTGTTGCCAGAAGATCTTTGCAAAATTCAAACAAGACGATGTTGCTTCATTGCTCAGTGGTCTTCAGTGTGCTCTATCATCAACAAATGTCCTAGCGCTGGAAAGAAATTTTTCAACTGGCTCCTGTCATTTTTCCAGCCTTATCTCTTACCATTTCCCCTACATATTAATACTCGGCTACATACCCAACTACATGGTTTTGAGAAACATGGAATATTCTTTTGTGTCTGTGTATGTTTGCACATGCTTGTCCATCTCCCTGGAACACAGTTTAAGTCCTTCTGCTCTTGCTTCTCTCGTAGCTTTTCCACATCTTTCAAGATTCAGCTCAATAATTATTTCTTCTGAGAAGGCTTCACAGAGAGAGGGGCTTATACTTTCCTCTGTGTCCTCACAGTACCCTCACTTACTCCCATTATAATAGTTGTCTCTTCCATTAGAGAGTCTGTTGAAGAAAGAAACAACAGGTCTTGCTAAATTTTTATGACTAGCAAAAAACGTGGCTACTGGCACATAAAGACTGAGCAGCATTGCTTGTTGAATGAACAAATGAACTGCGTTCAAGCCCAATGCTCGGACTTTTCCTACTGCACTGTATTATTTCTCTCTTCACCTCAGAAATTTCATTGAAACTAAATTAATTGCTCAATTTTGGATCTATCTCCAATTTATATTGCAACATCTATAATTTCTTGAATTGTCTAATCACCATTAAAAAAGACAGACCCCTTTCTAATTGCCAAGAACTTTGTTTATCCAGTACACATTCAACACCCACATACACATACACAAACACACCCCACATACATTCGCACATAATGACATTGAAGAAGCTTCAGTCAGCTCAAATGTTCTGGGACGAGTAAGGTTAGACTATAAAATAGGCATTTATGCTTATTGTTTGCTCCGTTTTAGTTTTAATGTTCCTTAATTCGGCCAATATTTTTAAGCTCTTCTGATGTGTCTACTACTGTCCTGAGATCTGGAGTTGCATTCAGGAGCCAATCAGGGAATGCCCTCACCCTCAGAGCCCCTAACACGGAAAGGAGACAGCCAGCACAATTTTAGCCTTTTGGTCTCTCTGGATAAAACTGATTTAAGGAAGAGTCATGGTCCTTCAATGGTTTCCCACTGCTCTTAGGATGAAGATACAAAACATTAACTTTGCCTATATGACCCTGCACAATCTGTGTGACTGACGAAGACAGTCACACAGTTACACACCTAAAAACTGTCAGAAGTGTAAGCAAACAAAAGTACAGGATGTTATAAAACCAGGGAGACCTTATCTAGTCTAGAGGGTGAGGAAGTCTTCCCCATCGTGAAGTCTAAAGTGAAATAAGCAGGAAAAAATGGATGTGGATATAGATGAGAACAGACAATTTCAGAGAGAAGAAACAGCATGTGCAAAAGACGTGAGATGGGAAGGATCCTGAGGCATCTTAAGAATGAAAGGAGGCCAGCATGCTGGAGATCGGGAAGCTAGGGGTACAAGGATAGAAGGTTGGAGAGGTAGAGGGGAGTCAAATTACACAGGGCTATATAGGCAAAGTTAATGTTTTGTATCTTCATCCTAAGAGCAGTGGGAAACCACTGAAGGACCATGACTCTTCCTTAAATCAGTTTTATTTGGAGAGACCAAAAGACTAAAATTGTGCTGATTGGAATCTGCCCACGAGAAAATTGTATGGAGTTTGGTGGCAAACAAACACTATTGCCTGGCTGACCCAACGATCATCAACAACTGTTACCCAGGAGCCCCGCAGCTAGGGGATGACCATTTTAGAGGATTAGGGCCAAACAGATGTAAGTCAATTCCTTATGGGTGGACGTTATGCCTCCCTGGTGAGCAGGGACAGACCTGACTGAAGCCCCCTTCTCCTCTGTCTTCTATTTTTTTACCTATAATACAGATTTAAGTTCTGGAAATATGGCAACCACATTGCAACCCTGATACAACACGCATGAAGATGAAAGTAGTATACCAAGGAAAGAAAAGGAAGAGTCCAAAAGATATGAAGCAACTGGGTCCCTGATGACTTCGTCAAGCAGCTACAGCAAGCGTGAACTTTTTTCTGGGTTTCTTACAAGAAAATTAAATTCCTAATTGTTTAAACAACTTCAAGGTTTGTTTTTTTTCTGATTTTTATTTTGTTTTTACAGCTAAACCCATTCCTAACTGATGCAGCATCTTTAGAACCTTGCACAAGAGGGCAAAGGGTGGTCTAGGAGACACAGGTAAATCAAGCATAACCCTGCTTCTACCAAACTCTCTCTCTTCTGCTAGAAAACCAGGGCAGAAGAGGAATGGGTTGAGGGTAGGTAGATTACAAATGTTGACTTCAACTTTCTGCAAGCAAGGGAAAACAAACGCTGTTGTACAATTTTAACTGCATTTTCTGCAGGTCTTATTGTTTTATTTACGAACAAAAGTATACTGCTGACACCTTTGGCTTTCTTGGAGATATTCTTATTCATTCTGTGTTGCTTCACGTGCACCTGTCCATAAGGCCTCTGATGGTTCACCCCTTCATCTTGGGGCCTCCTGATTCTTAAAGTCAAAAAAGAAACAAGAATGCTTGAGAATTTTTCCACTTATTTTTAGACACATTCTCAAACATGATTAGTGCTAATTTGAGATGTGTCTTATTTATGATGTGCTTGATGAGACTAATAAAGATACTCTATCACAACTGTAGACTTCTTTAACTTTAAAAAGCCTTCAGTTCTCAGTACAAAATCAGTACATTTTTATTGCAGAAAATGTAATCAGAAGCCTTTTTCTTCTTATTTCAAGTACTTTAAATTGAAAATCCATTTGTGCTGCCAGAAAACTCTTTCTGAGCAGAGGTGCTGAGTGCCTCTGCTATTCTATTTACTCTCTCATCCAGGGACTCCACGAAAAGAGCATAAGGGTCTTGGTGGGGAAAGTCTGAGTTAGTCACAGCTTGACTGCAGTGAGGTGCCCTGTGCTCGGGGGATACAGAAGTCCAAGCTTACAGCTGAATTGTCTCAAGTGGCTTGATTTTAAATTAAATGCAGTTGTGAAGACATCTGACTCCCAGCCTGAGCTGCATTTTTTTGTAGCACTTTCATGAAGGTGAAGATGGGGCTTTCTCGTTCACTGCCGCATCCTCCGCACTTGGCGTGATGGGAGACACAGTGAGGGTGGGTGCGTGCTGTACTTGCTGAGAGTTGAATTAAACTCTCCTTGGAAATGATGGCCCAACATAAAAAGCTCCACAGAGCATACCAGGTCACTGTGCCTTATAATGGGTTCTTTTATTTGGGGCGGGGGGAAGGTATTTCTGGATTGGGAAGGGTCTTTCAAGCATAACCAAGCAGATTCCAACACAAAAGATGGTCAAGAGAGTGTCTCCTTCAATAATGCCAGTAATAGCTAATGCTTATAGTACTTAACTCTGTACAATGCACTGTTCTAAATAATTTACAAATATTAACCAATTTAACTCTCATAACAGCCTCTGTTATTATCATCCCTACTTTAGAAAGAGGGAAACCGAGACCCACAATGTTTAAGTCACTTCACTCAGGGTCACTCGCACAGAGCTGGGGTGGAACACACAGCTCGCTCCAGAATCTACCCTTAACCACCACACAAACCACCTCTTTAAAGGCACTTGATACTAAGATCTTCCTGCTAAACCACATCCTGTAAGTTGTTTCCAGAAACTCTTCCAGGGTCTACCTTCTTTGATAGGATCTGCAGAGAGCATGGGAATTGTGCTTGGCCCTAAGACTCAGCAGGGTCGCCTTGCTCAGGCTCATGAATTCTGCCTCATGTGTGGGAGTCCTGGGCCTGCCTGGGTCACCAGCACGCTCACAGCCCTGTAGGCTGCTACTAGGGGCCGGACCCCGCAGAGGTACCCGACAACGGGTATGAGCTTATTCTTGTCTTCGCTCGCTGGGAGAACACTGCATTCAGAGAGATTCAGCGTTTGAGTGGCTTAACAATTAGCAATGCTGTACTGGAGGGAGTTTTTGTAAGAAGCTTCCAGAAGTCTCTCCACAGCCTTTCTGCCCTCTGCCACTGGGCACAGTAATGGTGCAACCAAGAGCCCAAATCTGTTGCACCAATCAGGGTCCTCACGGGAACGAAGGACACAGTCAAATTAGGATAATCCAGGAAGGGTTTATTTACACAGTGACTCAGTTACAAAGGTGTTGGTGGGGTGTGGGAAAAGCACAGAGATAGGACAGAAACCCTCTGCCAGTAGCTGCAGAGCTGTCCACACCCCTAGACCTGGGGGAACAAGGAGAGCAGAGCGAGAGGCTACTGCATCTTGAAGGCAGCTCCGGTCAGGTGGCTGCTTCGAGAGGAGCACTGGCCTGTAGTCAGGGATGTAGCCAGCCCAAGGTGGCCTCTGAGGAAGAGAATCAGGTGAGTCGATACCCCATCCTCACCCTCCTTCTCCCTTCAGATCTCTTGCCAGGAATCCTCCTTGGTCGGACCCAAAAGGAGGCCAGAGGGATTCAGATTCCTTTGGTATAATCCAGGGCAGTGGTGAGAAGGGGAAGAGAGATCTGGGGAGAGAAATGAAAAATACTTGGCAGTGGGGTCAGCTAGACTATTGACAGACTGAAGCTGAGGAAGAGCCCATGGTGCTGTAGAAGGTAGGCAAGAGATACGTCACACCAGAGCAAACACCAGCACGAGAAGGCCTTGCTGACTCCATTCCGTAATAGCTACATGCCAAAGAAGAACAGTAGAATGTGACTGGGGATCAGAGGGTTGTTCTGTTTTCCGGTTGTTGCACTAAATGGTGTGGAGGAAATATCTGGAGGTAGAACAAAACCATCTTTATCGGGACACAGGGACAATCATGCAGATTTGACAGTTGTGATCACAGAGGTGACGTTGCAGTATAACCTGTATCCTTCATCCTGAAGGAAGGGCTTGCTGAAGGTTGGTAGGTTCATACATCTTCCTATACAAACTTATGGAAATCTGAGACCAAAACAAAAGTTTTATCTGGGTCTCATCTCTACCATCTGAATATAATACAAAAAAGGACTTAGGACAGGAATCGGCAAATAGCATCTAAGGGCTACATCCATCTTGAGTCTGTTTTTGTAAGTAAAGTTTTATTGGAACGTAGCCATGGCCATTCATTAACATATTGTCTATGGCAGCTTTCCTGTTACAACAGCGGAGTTGAGTATTTGTGACAGAGATTGTGTGGCCTGTAAAACCTAAAATATTTATTTGCTGTCTGGCACTTTACAAATAGAGTTTGCCAGCCCATGAATTAGAGTCAGTTATTTTTGCAGCAGAATGTGATGCACAGTAACATCATAAGTGGCTTTGAAGTGACATTGTCAATACCTACTACTAGGCTCAAACTTGGAAAAGGCAGCAACCACGTCTGTCTTAGTAGTTCAACCCCTGATTCCTAGCATAGGCCTGGCGCAGAGTGGGTGTCCGGTGAACGCTTGCGGAGTAAAGGCATGAATGTCCTTGTGTGTAGAGGACATGGGCATTTCAGAGACATTAGACCCAACGCCATCACTGTCCCTAAAGGAACTTCCCTTTAAAGAGATATGAAACCCACAAGAGAATTTTAAGCATTTTTCATAACTGGCTTTGTTCGGGATCTTGTGTTTATCTTTCTTCCTCACTTCAGTGGAAAATTTTGATGGGAACTATTTGACAAAGAGGAGAAGGAAGGGGCAATTGTCAGTGTTGCATACATTAAATGGGATTTTTTATCTGGTCTCTGTTATCTGATTATGTTTCCTGCATCAGGTCTGTACTGTCAATTCGGTATAGGAAGACTGAGCCCAGAGATGCCCAGAAGGTCTCTCCATGGCTTTAAACTCTCAGACTTCACCATGCCATGTGCAAGGTCTTTCTCAGCCTCTGCTGTAAACATGGTGAGACTTCAATGCAATTCAAGTGATCTGGCTTCCAGGTGGGCAGGTGGGGAGAGAAGGTCAAATAGTCAACTTCAGAGAAAACACCATCTTCTGAGGCATTCATTCATTCATTCAACACATTTTCATTAAGTGCCTATTTTGTGCCAAGCATTCTTCGAGGTTTAGGAAACACTGCAGTGAGCAAAACAGACAAAAATAAAATTCTTGCGGTCATGAGCTTATATTCTCGGGTGTGTGTGTAAGAGAGAGGGAAAGAGGCAAAATTTGGTTTAAAATAAGTAAAACATACAGTATGTCAGATGGTGATAAGTTCGATGGAGAAAAATAAAGCAAGGAAGGGTGCTAGAGAGTGCCAGGTTGGGAATGTGGGACATTTCAAGTAGGATATCTTGATGTGTCTGAAATATCTACTGATCATCTAAAATCAGATATATCTGTTAACTCTCACGGTTGCGGGTAAATGAGCTCTTTCTTACTTTAGCATTTGGCATTATGAGAAGAAACATCATCATGGCACTAGAAAAGTAATTGGCCATTTGATCCTCACTTCTCAGAGGAAAGTGAAAAAAGTCATTTGTTGAACACTCAGCTTTGCCGAGGTTGGAAATTGTTAGTGCTGCTATAGTGGCAATTGATTCTCCTACCTTTAACTTCTTGTGTGCCTCTTTGACGTAACACACTTGGCCAAGTAGAAATAATGCCTTGGTCACAAAGGAAACAAGGACACAGAACACAAACGTTGACTGAAGCTGACCATTTGGAGACAGGCTGGCCAACGTGACGCAGACATTTTCTCATCAGGGCCAGAAACCTTGGCAAGCCAAGGAACTGCTCTGCACACATTCTTCACTCCTTCAGGCATTTTCCAAACGGAAGGAAAGACCCCGTGCTTTGGCAATTCTGATCAGAGTGCCTGGGTGATCACGTATGAAAATACTCCTTCGTGCTTGCCAAAGCCCCCTCCCCAGCAGTGCTGAGCCTTGAAAGAAAGCGGGGGCCTGGGGAGAGGGCTTGAATGTGAAACATACTCTGAACACACTGAAAACCATGAAAAATGATCTTCTTCAAAACCTAATGGGCTTGGCCTGAATAATGAGAAAAGTCTTCAGTGTCTGATGAAACAACACCAAACTCCCAACCCTCAGAGGGTAGGAAGGGGGCCATAGGACTTACTCTACACTCAGAGAACCCCCAGGTGGGGTGCTGCATGGGGACAGAGGTGAAATTGGGAAAAAGCTAGAGAAACTTCTGTGGATGTTCCTAGCACTTATCAGCGGAATTGAGGATCTCTGGCTCCCACAGCTCTCTAGGAGGCTCAGTGAAGATTTGGTTCCTACAGCCTCTTCCCTGGAATGGAAGGGCCTCTTCTCCACCTCCCCCGTTTTTGCCCGAGAGCCAACAAGTCTCCATAGTGTGGAATGGGAGCTAGAGTTTCCCAGGCTTGGGACACGGTCAACAGGAATCAGCGAGAGTAAGTTCAGAATTTCCTACAGCCTCTGAACTCAGGACTCTTCCAGCTCAGCTGGTCCCATGGGACAGCTTTGAGAACCATCCATGCATTGTGTCCTGCTCTTTTCCTATGGATTTGTTGCCCTTCTTACACTGTAGGCAGAAAAAACAATTTTTGTATCCTTAGCTTCTCTCCTTCCTCATTTCTCTTCATGCTCACCTCAAATTTGAATACAAGTTACCTAAAATTGTTCTTATGAATTTTAAAGCTGTATGTCAACAAAATCACCCTGTCAGTCCCCCAGTTAAACGGTTTGGATGTGACCCTCAGCCTGAGTCCGTCATTTGGGCTACATTTGCCCCATTTGGGAGCAGTAATAACTCCAGCCCTCTTCTTGTACTTATGCCAACATGTACTGCATTTAAGAAGGGTTGAAATTCCTCATGGAATTTTCTTTCTAATGTTTTAAATATTTGCTTATTTTTCCCACAAGAAACTTTAGAGTGAGATGTGCATTCCTAAATCAATCATTGTTGGTTTTTTCCCCCAATGTTTCCCTCTTCAGCAAATCCTTGGGAAGCTCATTACAGACATTTCTCCTAGTTTGACACCTCATAGCAAAGCAAAACACTTTCCTTTGCATTGCACGGTTTGATCAATGGCACCTAGTTTTCTGATTCGCTCAGTAAATCTTAACTATTGCCTTGTTTAGGACTCCACTCCACACACAAGAGGCATCTCCAAAAGCCAATCACGCCCCATTATTTTTGAATCTCTCTTATGTTCAAACTCATCATTTTCTCTTGACGACAGCTCCAAGGGCTCCCTGTGGGGCTGGCCATGTAATGCAAGCCCCACCGAACACTCAAAGCCAATAGCTGTTTGCCAGGTTTATTTCTCAGTTATATATGAAACACCGCAACAAAAGGAAATAGGGATTCAGTTAAGATACACTAGAAGCAACAGCTAATGCCTGCAGAAAAAAGTTTCAAGCAGAACAATCCAGGGGATTATTTTACAGTGTTTATTCTTTATCTAGGGGGAGATGAACAGACCATCAGAAAATATAACCAACTAATTTATTTCTGCCCTGTCGGCCATCAGAATAAGCCAGTGAAACACGTCTCTGCTGAAGTTCTTAGCTTCACATTTTTATCACAGACAGTCTTGTGAGCCATACTGTGGTACTGAATATCTGCAGAACAGATCACTGTACACTGAAGCCCTTTGTTATGAGGAGCCAAAGGCTGGGTGCCATTCTTCAGTACTGGAAAGGTCTATTACCTGTCCATGCCATAGACACAAGAGCTTCCTAAACTAGATGGAGACGTTGTGGTCAGTAACGCTTCCCCATGACTGGCTGTGTTTCCATTTAAGCTCAGAGGAGAACTCTGAATTAGAAGAGGGGAGATTTAAGTGCTTCAGAAGCACTCTTCATAGCTAGATCTAGGTTTAGATTCAACCAAATTCCATGAGTACTTATGAAGAATCTGCTCTGTGTATGCCATTGCGCTTAACGTGACCATCTCATTACACAGTACCAGCGGGGGAGGTATTCATGACCCAGTCTCTCAGGATGGCTGCCCCAGAATTGCACAGTCCAAAGCTGTCGCAGCCATGTAGTATGACCATGATGCTAGATTCCACAGGCTTCTCGGAGTCTGACGAGGACTTTCTCTGCCTTCAAAGACTTTGTAGTCTGGCAGGGAGGAAAAGATTGCTACAGAAGCAACTGTAACACCAGGCAGAGCAAGCTCAGTAGTAAAATGGAAGTAAAGAACCAAAAATGAACTCACAGTTAACTCAAAATGTAAGGAGTAGCCAACAGAAGGAGGGTAGAGGGGAGAAGAGGAGGCTGGTATTGTTTTGTGGGAGCCTCCATCCAATGCTTGGTCTTAAATTGGTAGGACATCAAGAATTGCACTTTGGGAAGATAAAGCTGAAAAGAAAAATTGGCATATTTTTGGGAATACTGGAAGCCAGGTAGATACTTCAAATAGTCTAGATAAAAGATAAGGGGGCCTGAATTATAATAGTTTGATAACAGCCAAAAATGCAAGAAAGGTGATGAACTTAGAAGATGTTTTAAAGTTTTTAAAAATTAATTTTAATTAACCATAAAGCCAAAGGTAAGATAATTGGTAAGAAACAGGTGCTGAGTCACCCCAGTTTTAATAACAAGGATTAACAAATCAGGTTGAGCAATACGAAATTGCCCTTTTTGTAGGTTAAAGAAATAGTTGACCATTGATAATTTTATGAAATTAAATCTTGCTTTATAATAGATGCCCTTAAATATCTAATTGTAGAAAAAACATAGCCCCAAACTCAACAATATCAAAAGAAATAAAAATTAAACATGAGCAAAATAGAGCCGGAAGTCATTTATCTAGCAGTGGGACAGGTGAAGTCATGTTTTCAAAGAACAGACACAGTTCTTAAAGGAGATTGTCTTCTAGAGAATCTCCGGTGGCTTTCAGCCTAAGGCAAAGTTCCAGAGGAAAGTGGTTAGGTCACTGAAAGCCCAGCACTGTTTTGGAATAAAGGAAGAGCATTGTAATTTACTTCAATTTACAACCTCTTATACACCTCCCTTTGGGGATTTTCTTAACAGAAGATTTGTCCCTGAGTCATTGGCAAAGATTAAAAGCACCTCCGGTAAATTTTCCCTGAGTCCATTTCTACCCAGGCTCCCTTCATCATAGTGAAACTGAAGACAGAGATTAGAAACAAAGAAAACTTAACTATGTTAAGCTAAACCTTGAGCAAACTTTCCATTACATGAGGATGTCATTAGGTCACCTAGCACCCCAGGGTGAACTCTGGGAATCCCAGACAGAATGATCCATAATTGCTACCTTCAAATTCAGAGCCACATCAGTGTGCTTCCTTTGTTCCTGCTGGCTCTTTTTCCCACAAAGTTCTCTGCCACCCCTGCTTCTTTGTCTCCCAAGGAATGGCAACTCATCCTTCAAGTCCTGAATCCCCAGTGCACTCCAGAGGAACTAATTGTTCCTCTGTGAACACTTGGTTCACGCTTTTGTTTCCATTGATTTGAGTTTGGTGTCTAATTTGAGTTTTCACTCTTAGATTCAATCAAGAAAGGAAAGCAAAAAGTTGTGTTGACCAGTATGACAAAGTAAAATAAATTTCCAGGTTATATGCTGCATTTGTGTTAATAAAATGGCAAAAAATCCATTGTAAAAGAGTAGGCAATTTCATTTCTATGTGAAAGTATACATGAATTATATGTGATAGAAGTATGTTTGCATAGACATAGGAAACATTTGAAGGGATATCCATCTTTTTCTCTAGGAAATGAGATTGGGGATGTTGGGAAGATTAGGACTCTTACACTGTTGTTTAATCATTTCTTCATTGCTTGATTTTATTTTAAAAAGAATCCTTTAATTAATATACCGTTCCCACATTGGGTCTTAGAGAACTATAGTTCATTCAGGATCAGCATTAAGATGATATGTACTAAGAGCCCACAACACCTGCTCCCAAATGAGACCTGTCCTCAAGCATGTTCCTTGGTGGTTTCCATTAGCAAGTGCTTGTCATACTACAGGATGACCTCTCCAAAGCCAAGCACAGCCAAGTTAACTCACTCAGGAGGCTACACTCCACAGCATTTTATGCTGATAATCTGGGGTAAATGAGGCAGCCTTTTACTTAAGTTTTATAGTAACAGAAGGGGATTGTTGTCCAAGAAAGACACAGGACAGGCAAGTTATACAGTAACTTGGCCTATCCACAGAGGATACGTTCTAAGACCCCCTAGTAGATGCCTGAAACTTCAGATAGTACCGGATCTTATATATACTATGTTTTTTTCCTACATATACATATCTATGATAAAGCTTAATTTATAAATTAAGCACAGTAAGAGATTAACAACAATAAATGAAATAAAATAGAACAATTATAACAAATGCCAGCATTACTACTCTTATACTTTGGGGCCATTATTAAGTTGAATGAAGATGACTTGAACATAAACACTACAATACTGGCACAGTCGGTCTGATAATTGAGATGGCTCCTAAGTGACGAATAGGCAGGGAGATGCTGGACAAAGGGAGGATTCATGTCCCAGGCAGAATGGAGCGAAATGGCACACCATTTAAAATCTGTGAATTGTTTATCTCTGGAATTTTTAATTTAATATTTTCAGAACGCAGTTGGCCACAGGTGACTGAAACCATGGAAAGTGAAGCTGTAGATAAGGGGAGACTACTGTAAATGCAATATTTGACGTCATAACACTAGGCATTAAGCAGCCATTTCCCAGTATAGGGTATTGCTCACGGCCAGGTAAACCTTTAGGCCTGAGCTGTTTACCGTCTTCTTGCCTGTCTTCCTTCTCCAATATCTTCTCTTCCGATTTCCAGCTACCAGCTTTCAACCCTTGAGCTCCTATTCCTTTATTATGCTCAACGTTTTATCCCCTCAATATAGGCTTTAGATTTACATTTAGATATCCAAAAATGTCAAAGATTATATTAAGGAGACCTTGCTTCACAAAGGACCTTCTATTCACAGTGTCTTTCTGTAGCAACCAACAAATAATCTGGTGAACCCGCATCAGATCCTTAGGCAGGGCTCTTAGACTATCAGAGCCCATTGGAGATTCTATCACTAGAGTCAAAAATAGGTAATTAGGGCTTGGCTTTATCAAGGGTGTGCCTGATGTCAGGACTTCAACATTGGAATAGGCAGAGTGGAGGGAAGTTCTTCCTAGAACAAAAACAATGAACATTAATAAAGCACTTTCTATGGACCAGGCACGAGACTAAAGCATCTTTTGTATAACATCTCATTTAGTCTTCATAGCTTTATGAGTTTGTAATAGAAAAAATTATCCCAAACCTAGTCTGTATAATTATAGCCTCATTCAGAAAATAAATTAGAATTTTACTGATAACAGTTTTCTGATTAGCTTCAATGGGATTAAGACTTGCTGTGATAAATCATCACCTATGAATCAGTCAAGAATCTAGTGACTTTTTCTAATGACTTATTTTCTTTTAAAAATTAGTCTAACAATAATCATCTTACATTGTCCTGTCCTGTAAAATGTCTTTACCAAAAGTGAATCCCACTTGACCTGGAAGAGGATTTTTTCCCCCTTGTTGAAAGATATTGATAAGATTTGAATGCATGTTCACAAGCAAATTGGCTAAAGATTCTTTTAACTAAGTAGGTACTACTGTTTCCCATTGAATGTGTAGTAAACAGTAGTAGAGCCAGACCATGAAGGTAGATTTGTCTGCCTCCAAAATCCAGGCTTCTCATTTCATTCAGGTCTCATCCTGCAAAGTTTATGACTGTCAATCCCATTTCTCCACTAAATCTGTTTTCTCAAAGTCCTATCAATCAAGAAATCAGGCATACCTTTGATAAAGTCAAGCCCTAATTTTCCAGTTTTGACTATGCTGATAGAATCTCTAAATGGGGAGAGAAAGCTGGATTTGCAGCCTAACACTTGTGCCTCTGGAGATGATCCTTCACTTGGAGATTCTCCCTCACCTCTCTAAGTGTCCCTGCCACCATTACACAGGCCTCAGATGGATACACTTCACCCTTTCACATCCTGGGCTCAATGGTCACCAAGAGTATTATGCCCTCATCCCAGCTGAGAGCTTCCCTGACATTTACACTAAGCTTTACACACGGCTTGGGAGAAATGAGGGAAACAGAGGGAGCAAGATGCAGGTGTATAACATGCCGTGTAAGTTACAGGAGCTCACAGTTTAAAATCCTCCAAGCTACCCTACAGATTAGGGTCCCCTGCAGGCCCACAGAGAGAGGTCATCTTTATCTGCCATCCTGGAGGGTCCTAAGGTATGTCCAGACTCCTTAAATTATAAACCCAAGAAGAGGCCAACAGACATTGTTTACCTGCCTAGTTACCTTTGGAGCTCTACTTTCTGTCTCACCAGGACTAAAGAGGAATCTCCAGTCACCATCCATAGGAATACTTCAGGCTATATTCCAAAGGAATCCAGAGGGTGTCCTAAAACACATTTCTCCCCTGTACAAAAATGTCTGATTGTTGAATATTCATTCATTCATTCATTCATTCAGCAAAATTACCCTGCTCTCTCTCTTTCTCTCTCTCCTCTTCTGCCTTCGATCTTGTTATTCTTCTTTCTGAAACATTCATCGTCCCCTTCACTTTAAGTAGATGACTCACTCTCATCCTTTAGCTTAAATGTTCCTTCCTCTAGAAGCCTTCCCAGACCCACATAACACCTTGCTCCTCATCTGCTATAGTTCTTATCCCTCTTTATTTTAATCACTTCTTTTTTTTGTTTCTCTTTGTCACCAGACTCACAGATAAGCTCCTCGAATTGAAGAATTGAGTCTACTTCATTCACCATTGTATCTCCAGTTCTTGGCTTAAATGAGGTGTTAGGTAAATATTTGTCAAATAAACGAATTGTGTAGTATGATGCATTGCACAAGGCTATTGATAAATGTTGGTTGGATTAAACAAAGTGTTCAAGTTGTGTTGTTCATCTGGGGTTGCTGCGTCTTCAGGTAGAAAGAGCTTCAATTACTCTATTGCATAATCAATTCAAGCCAGTTTTCTCTCTTTTGCCCTGAGAGAAAAGAGTCTGGAATATATTGATTTGCTTCCCCTACCCTGCTTATGCACTGTGTTTCTGCAAGATAATTTAGTTAAACTACATTGAGGTGGCTATTTAGCCAAAAGGACGTGGAGCAGACGGTAAGACCCTGGATTTTGTTCCTAACTCTGCTTACTACCTAGATCAGCCCATTCACCAGGCTGCCAAGTCCGGCCATGAATCAGGATGTTAAATGACCAGTGATCTTAGAGATTCTTGGGTGCAACTGTAATTCTCAATTACGCATAATAATCTCATTGCAGTCATTACTGGTATTCATGAGGAGAGAAACTGAACCTAATTAAAATTCCATTTGGAAAAGTGCTGTTGACTGTAAATTTAACATCAGGCCACAAGCACTCATCTGACACTCATGACACTTATGTAGAAACTACTCCTGTCAAGCTAAAGATTGATTCAAAGCAAACTTTAGCTAATGGGAAATGTTGAAATTATAAATTCTCCTGCATACGAGTCAGGTTCTGATCAACTTTGCTTTAGAGATTAACTGCTATTTCCAGTAAGACAACAGCTTGTGGCACTTCTTTTTGGTTCAGGGAGAAGTTGAGTCAGACTGTTCATCACCTTTTACAGAACGCTATTCACCTGGAGTGGAAGGTGGGCAGGAACTGTGGGCCACATACTGTAAACAAGTCTACTGTGCTCTGTGAGCTTGGTTACCCCTTACATTGAAAAGAAGTACACAAGGGTGATTTTTTTCTCTTTATATTTATCCCTTATAATATATTTCTGATCTACAAGTATGAAAGGACTTTTGGAATGGTGTTTTAATTAACCAACAAATTCTTCATCTATAGGAACACAATTTCAATGAATTTCTTTTGTGGGAAAATAAAACTATAACCCTTATATGGAGGAAGTTCAGAGTGATAAATCTGATGACAAGAGTGGCTCTGGACAATCACACACCAGGTACCCTCTGTGATGGAGGACTTAGTCCTTCTCAACGTGAGTGCATTTAACAGCATCATACTTACAGCCTTGAAGATATTGAGGCTGTGTATAGCTCATTCTGATGAACTGGTCAGAGTGAGCTATACATATGTTTTAGCCCAGATTCTAAGCAGGAAGTCACTTTGTCACCAAAGGAAATTTCATATCCTCCTTTCACGAACTCAGTGCAGGATGCTGATCCCAGAGATAGTGCAGCTGGCAGAGAGAACACAGGCAAGACTTCAGCTCACATTAAAGAGAAACTTGCAGAGTCAAGGAAAGAACCAAATGTTATCTCTTTGACTAATATGTAAAAAACCATCAGCACTTTGCAAAGCATAGAGGAAGGAAGTAAAGACTCCATAATGACTACATTCAGTGTGGACTGTGTTCTGCATAGGCTATGACTGAAGATCATCTAGAGATAGTCACAATGTTTTGAAAGTCACATCCTAGTGCAGAACGGCATGAGATGAGATGTCATGGAACCCGAGGAAGAGAATTGGTGGAACTTGAATGATGCAAGAGGAAAAGAGATCCAGGCTACACCAGAATAAAGACCCTTCCCCAAAACACATTGTTTCAAGGATCTCCCTAGATTCTTTGCAAGAACTGCAGGCTTATACAAGAATCCAGCTATATATAGCATTCAAAGATACATGTATGTATGTGTAAACATATGTGTGTATATATATAAAAACATGCACATACATATGAATATATGTGTGTATATACTCTAGGCCTTCCTCATCATCATATTCTGTCTTCTTGTTTGTTATCATTTGAATATCTGTCCCTTCTAAAGCTCATGTTATTTAATCCCCAATGTGGTAGTATTGAGAGGTCTGCCCTTTAAGAGTGATTGAGTTATGAAGGCTCTACCCTCATGAATGGATTAATTCATTATTGGAGTACTGGGTTATTGTGGGAGTGGGACTGGTGGTTTTACAAGAAGAAGAAGACAGACCTGAGCTAGTACATTCAGCCCCCTCTCCACGTGATGCCCTGGGGACTCTGCAGAGAGAACCCACCAGCAAGAAGGCTCTCACTAGATGTGTCCCCTTGATCTTTGTCTTCCCAGACTCCATAACTATAATAAATTCATTTTCTTTATAAATCACCCACTTTCAAGTATTTTGTCATTAACAACAGAAACAAACTAAAACATGCTTTTTTACACTGAAATACAGTGTGTGGGGTAATATCTGTGTTGTACCCTTTGATATCCATGTTAATATCTGTGTTATACCTTTCAGGGGGTTCCCATGGACAAAGTCATTGTTTTGGACAGAAATTGAAATAGGATAGAACATTATGCCCTGGCTCTGAGAAGAAAATATGGGGTGCGTATACAGGAAAAGTTTATTCCCCATCGGCACTAAAACTTTGCCCTGGTGCAGGAAGAACTGGGAGGAAGATAGAGCTGTGCTTTCTGGTAGAGCTTTCTGCATTGGTAGTCCGCACCGCCCCACACAAGCCACAGGTAGCTACTGAGCAATTGAAATTAGACTAGTGTGATTCACAGACTAAATTTCAAATTCAATAATTTAAATTTAAATTAGATAATGAAGACCTAGAGTCTAAACAACATGGTCAGGAGAGACTAGAAGTGGGGAAAAGCTAAATGGAGGAATTGAAATAAAGCCCCAAAATTGATTCAAATCAAACCCAGTGAACATTGACAGTAAATATGGTAAACTAAACAATAAAGTTATGCAGATTATTGTCTCTCTACCCTTTCTATGATCATGTTTACTCACTATAAAGTACCTAAATAAATAATAATTGAGCTAAGTGAATGATAATTTTGAAAAGACTGTCTATACTAATTATTCAAGTCCGCCAAAATCGTTGACCTTGTAAACTCAATGGCCACAGTCTTACTGGATTAAAAAAGATTAGACAGAAATAATTACTCTTATGCACAAAAAGCCCACAGTTTAATGAAGTGAGTATACAAGATAGAAATTCAGTAGAAGAAAGAGATGAAAAACTCCAAGAATAACTGAAAGAGTCATTAACTTTTTAATAGCAACAGGAAAAAAGGGACAGGAAAGAGGAAAGAGAGAGGAAGGAAGGAAGAAGGGAGGGTTGGAAAGGAGAAAAGTTAGAGAAAAAGGAGAGAAGAAGAGAGACAAAGCCAAACAAACCTTCATCCATAAATTTAAAAGCAGTTGGCATTTGGAGGAATCATTTGGGAAGTTCCTAAAAGTTGGAGCAACTATTATTACTTTTGAAAAGAAAACCGCAGGACAGATGGCATGAGGCAATGTCATATGAAGACATCTGAACAGAAAGATGTCAGTTCCTACAGACCAGCTAGAACCTGGAAGATGCCATACTGTGATATGCTCTACAACTGGATTTAGGATCTAGATGAGGAACTCACAACAGCATATATGTCACTTGCAATGCTCCCTGAGCTCACCACCAAAACCAGGAATCCCATTTCTGTGATAACTTGGGCACAATAAAACATTAAATATGGCAATAATCTATTAACATTGCTAAAAACAATATAGCAGCATCTATTTTGTTGGGAGAGTTTGTAATATTGCCTGTATCTAAAGCAGAGGAGAAATGGGGTTAGTGGAATTCTTCAACAGTGGGGGTGGTGAAAATCACCCATATGTCAGAAAGATCAATCTCTGGAAGATCAAAGGTTGCATGAAACTTGTAATAAACCCGATCCCTCTTGTACATGGAGAAATGATTTAAAATTGTATCAAATTCTATTGCATTTTTACAAAACTTGGAATCCATGACATGGATGATCAGTTAATCAAGGCTGCATACTTGTCTGATTTTTCTCATAGCTCTGCAAATCCAGAGAATTCATCGAACGTTCACAAAGTGTCCAGAGCTGGGAGTGATGTGGATGCTTATAAAATGAATAGCTGAATAAAATAGTAAACCACACTTATTTAGAGGCAGGACTTGCAAATATTATAAAAACACTTGTCAATCATAAAATAAGATGTATGCGTTTTTATAACCTGTTGACTGATTCATCAACATTCTCCCCAGGGGCTTCCTTTGGTATTTGCCGTCCATTCGGCTGGCTTTCCCAGCAACAGCCGACATCCTGAGAGAGATAGATGTGGCTCTGCCTTAGCATCATCCATTGTCTACTCTGATAGGTTTCTGGAATTTTCCATAGCAGCAGCAGCTATGAAATATGTTCATATTGTATAATCTTCTTATTGTTTCTATGGATTTAAAGAAATAAGGATGGGTTGTATCTATAGTTTGACTAGTTTCCATTAAAAAAAATTAAAAATGATAAGTAAAATGAAAACAAACAAAAACACATTAAATACATCTTAAATGCATCCATAAGCTATCAAGGAAGCAAGGAATCCTCAAATTAAAAACTAAGTCAAGACAAGCACCCAGAAACAAAAGCAAACTTTGTCTTGAGGATATTTGCCATGAACTTGAGCTTGGGTGTTCAAAGTCTTGCAAGGTTTAAAAAAGGGAAAAAAGGACCAGAACCTAACCAAGAAGTGATTTGGTAGAAAATCCCTCCTTAAACCCGGAACCCCAAGGCTTATATTCTATGGGTATATCCTAGAAATAAACTTGCTCTCTGTCCCTCTCTCCAGGGGACAGTGAGGATCGCACTATCTGGAGTCACTGAATATAAAGGGAAAGTCTCGCCTGAGAATTTGCAACCACACACTAGCCTCTGCATGGTTTGCAGCCCAATTCACACAATCTATGTTGTCCAAAAAACATCAAGTTGCAAGTGTAGTTTAAGGTGATTCCAAACTGGTAGTATCACTGGTTGCCTAGCAGAACCAAATGTAGGTCTTTTCTGGAACAACTACCTTGATTCTAGAAACAGAAGATAAGATATGGTCCAAGAGAAAATAGTGAATTTAAAGATGAAGCTGAAGAAATCACTCAGAGCAAAGCATAGAGAGATAAAGAGATGAAAAATATGAGAGTTTAGAAACCATGGTAGATAGAATGTGAAAGACTAACATAGGTCTGATGTGGGCACTTGAGGGAGAAAGGGAAAAAACAGGCAGAAACAATATCTGAAGAAAGAATAGCTGAGAGGTTTTCAGAACACCCATCTACAGATTAAAAAGCCCAACTACAAATATAAACAATAAAGCAGGACAAAGACAAAGAATTCCACTCCTGGACACAGAAAAATGAAAACGTAAAACCTATGAGAAGATACTAAAGGCCCCCATAGAGAGAAGACATATAACCTTTCAAGAAGTGATGGTTAATTTGACAGGTCACTTCTTTTTTTTTTTTTTTTTTTTTTGAGATTGGTTCTCGCTCTGTCACACAGGCTGGGGTGCGGTAGTGTCATCATAGCTCACTGCAGCCTCGAACTCCTGGGCTCAAGTGATCCTATTGCCTCAGCTTCCTGAGTAGCTGGGACTACAGGTGCACACCACTACGCCTGGCTGATAAGTCACTTCTTAGTGGCAGCAATGGAAGCCTGAAAACAGCAGATATGTACAATGTACCAAGAGGAATGAAAATACCTATGTAGAACTTGAAACCCAGCTATATACAGCATCTCTCAGGAATGAGAGCAAAATAGATATGTTCAAACAACCCAAAACCAAGAGAGTTTGCAACATTCAGATTTTCAGTAAGGACAATTCTAAAGAATATTTTTTCAGGAAGAACAAAATGATCCCAGATGGAAATTCTGAGGCAAATGAAGAATTAAAGAACAAAGACTATGGCAAATGTGGGTAAATCAAAGCTAATATTGATAGAATGAAACATAATTATAATATCTTGTGGAGTTAGAAAAATACGATAGAACTAAACTACTTGGCAATAGCATCTAGGAGGGAAGCCAACAATATTCTGAGTTTCTGTGTTTGGGGGGAGAAAGATAAAATTATTGATTTCCTTTAGAATACAGTGTAAATAATTTCCAAAACAGAAGAAGAAAAAGACAAAATGAGAACATAACAATCAGTCCAAAGGCAGATAAGAAGACAGAAATGAAATGTAGAGTAAGAGAGGACAAACCAAAGCACAAAATAACCTGGTAAAAATAAATCTAATTTATAAATCCAGTAATTATAACAAATGTACATAGACTTAATTCTTTAGTTACAAGACAAAAGATTACAAGACTGGGTTTACATAACATGGATGTAAGCTTTACTTAAATCATTAAGATTGAATGGATAGAAAAAAGATGTGCAAGATGAACATTAACTAAAAGAAAGCTTTATAATTATATTAATATCAGCCAAAATAGACTTAATATCTAGACGTTAATTGGACATTAATATACAACATGTGTTTTCTTCACAGTAAAATGTCAGCAGAAAACTTCATGTGGACACATGTGCTAGATATCTCTTTCCTCATTCTTTAACAATCTCAGGCAGCATTATTCCTTAAGAAAGTTCTGAGGTCTCTCTCTTAGAAATTACTGTACTTTTTTTTTTTTATTTTTTTGGCATTTACGCTGGAGAAAAGTCTTTTATGGTAAAAACAAGTTGTCCTACCTCCTCCAAATATTGCATAAATCTTTAACCATTTGGCCCTGTAACATCTCTCTCATCTGTGTTTCCCATCTCCATGAAAACGTGCCTGATTTATTTTAATGGTGCCATCCAGGCCTTTCTCTTAGTTTCTAAAATTTTCACTTAGACGCCATGGGGTTCTCTTTCTATTGAATTCCCCTTGTTTGGATCATGGCATTCACTCATGGTCCAACTCTCTCTTTAGGGTTCAGTGCATTTTTAGGTGAAATCAATCAACTTTTTTGCACTTTCAAATGGTTTCATGGAATTTTAAGTAACAGCCCTGACTTCCATTAAAGCTTAAATTTTTTAGTACATACCATTCACCTAAAATTCTCATTCCTTTAAGCTAGCTGAGTTTGACCTTGTATTTCACATTAAGTCCATCTTATTTTTCTGTTGTAATCTATTAGAGCTTCTCGCCTCATTTGTTTTACTCTAATTCCTAGGAGGTCAAGTATATTCAATTGTTTGGTCATGTAACAGGTTTCCCCTGTCTGGATTTTTATACTACATATGTCATGGGGTTGGTGGCCCTGCTCTAAGCTTTTCCCAACAGTGTGTTATGCACACAGCCAATTGCTTTGCTGCTTCTGTCATTATTACCAGCTCGGGATCATTAAGTGCTCAGTGCCTATGTCAACACCATGCTTATGAATCAAGGAGAATCTTGGTTCTGGGTCACCATTGTTTGCCTGGCTCTGATTAAAAGGACAGGAAATAATGAGATCAGTCACAGCAGACAATTGTACTCCCCAGGAGGGAGCCCATCTCCTCTTCCTGGCACTCCTAAACTCCATAGAAAGAGCATGAGTTTTACCATCAGAGGCTTTGTTTTTTTTTTTTTTTTTTTGAGACAGAGTCTCACTCTGTTGCCCGGGCTAGAGTGCCGTGGCATCAGCCTAGCTCACAACAACCTCAAACTCCTGGGCTCAGGCGATCCTCTTGCCTCAACCTCCCAAGTAGCTTTTAAATAAAAAAAGAAATGTAGTCTTTCTTCATGAATCGAATAAATGGATACACACATAAATACTACAGGCATACACCACCATGCTTGGCTAATTTTTTCTATATATTTTTAGTTGTCCAGCTAATTTCTTTCTATTTTTTTTAGTAGAGACGGGGTCGTGCTCTTGCTCAGGCTGGTCTCGAACTCCTGTGCTCAAACAATCCTCCTGCCTTGGCGTCCCAAAATGCTAGGATTACAGGAGTGAGCCACCACACCCGGCCCATCAGGGGCTTTGGATGGATGTTTAGACTCTGTCATGAACCAGCTAAGTGAGCCTGGGACAATCATT
>CAUYSK010016871.1:0-60085 GCA_963575035.1 Avahi laniger | reverse complement strand
TGATCAACACATACGTGCACATATAAGAATAACATCTATTGGATGTTGGGCAGTGGGAAGGGAGGAGGGGACGGGTATATGCATACACAAAGAGTGCAATGCGCACCACCCAAAGGATGGACATATTTGAAACTTGGACTTGACGGGGCAGGGGGGGCAAGGGCAACATACGTAACCTAAACATCTGTATCCCCATAATATGCTGAAATAAAAAAAAAAAAGAAAGAAAATGTAAAACATTCTAAAAAAAAAAATTTGCCAATCTTCTAGACAATAAAAAAGTGGTACCATGGCCTAGTTTTAATTTGTATCTTTCTTATTATAAGTTAGACCATCTTTTTATCTTTAGGAGCCTAGTTGTATTTCCTTTTCTCAACAGCATAATGCTTAGCTTATAAAGGTTACTTTTCATCTAAGCCCTGGGAAACTAGTTAGGTTTTTGAATGAACCATTTTGCAGATAAGGAAACTGAGGCCCAAATACCACACACTAGTTGGCCTCACTGCCACTGCTACCTCCCCTTTAGAGAGGGACTACCCCCAAAGGGCCTTTGACACTCTTAAAAAACACTGGGGGCATAGACAGGTCTATTCCAGGACCTCTGGCAGGAGACGTCATTGCTTCCAAGCACATTTCACAGATCCACTAGATGTTAGCAGGAAGCTATTTCCACCAGTCTTTAATTAGGGTATATATCGAAGTCACACGCTCACCTAGAGGGTGTTGACAGGAGGTTTCTGAGTGAGAAAGGAAAGCACAGAGCAGAGCCAGATTCTAAAACAAAGGAGAGGTAAGCCTGAGGCCAGGCCATGATTTGGGGGCCTGCATTGTTTGTTGGTAGGGGAGCAAACACATAAAAAGATAACACCCTTTGACTCCTTTCTTTATAAATCTTATGACCTGTCCCCTAATGTTTCAATACTGTACTGAAAAGCCTCACCTTTATTTTTGTACTGCTTCTTGTAATATCTTGTCATTTTCTCTGGCCCCTGTCACCTCTGTGACCTGTTCTGCCACTCTCCCCCTCGCTCGTTCCATAGTAGCCATGCTGTGCTCTTCACTGGTCCTTAGGCACTGGAGACAGTCTCCCTTCTCAGGGTCCCAGCACTTATTCTTCTTCCTGCCCCCCAAAACTTTTCCATCAGATACCTGCATTGCTCACTCCCTCACTTCACTCAATTCTCCTCTCAAATGTCACCTCCTCAGAGAAGCCATTTCTGACCACTCAGTTTAAAATAACATTCCCTTCAATCTCTGCCCCATTTCCTTGCCTTATTTTTCTCCACAACACATTATTTTTTATAATCATTTGTTATGACCTGTCTCCTCCATTAATATATAAGTTCCACAAGGTCAGATACTGTTTCTATCTTGCCCACCATTGTGTTCTCAGAACATAAAGCAAGGACAGGCACAGAGAACGCCCTCAATACGTATTTGTTGAATGAATGGATTAATGTGTCTTAACTATCATTGTGTCAACATATTACTTTTGTAAAAAAAGAAAAAACTTTCAAAAAGATACTACTGTTGGATAATGGGTTCGAGGAAAGTAACTGCTTCCAGGCTATGCTACTGAGGCAACACAGTAGACTCCCCTTGTAGCTGTGAGTCCTGGCAAGCCCTGGAAATTTGGTGCATGACTGGCTAGCTGGCTTAGGATGCCTTCAAGCTCTACTAGCCAGTGAGTGGGAATTGGCCCATAGGGGAAGCCTGCCTTAGATTTTTCCAGGCAGACCAGCCATGAAATCTGTTCAAGCAGATTTCCTGCAGGCTCCCTTTCCCCCAAGTTAAAACAAATGAGACTTCTCAACCCACCTCCTCACCACCGCCATTGAAAAGTGAGCCACGTGCTTTTTGTCCTGTGTATTTACTTTTTGTGAGGCATTCATGGCAAGCTCACAAGCTCTGAGGTTGGGGGGCTCGCTGTTTGTCTAGTGTTTCCTAGGGGACCATAGCACACTGCCTGTCTCCCTACCAACAGGCTCTAAGACTCAGCACAAGCTGGCAAACTTTGGCTATTTAGAATGTTATAACTCCACTTCTCTATGGGTAACTTCAGTGTTGGGGATTATTAAAGCCTCTCTCTTGTTCAGACAATTTCCCTATAGTCTCGTTTCCCCTGGAAGTTGGTGTGATAACACAGATTGGTCTGGCAGAGCCACAGAGAAGTGATTAAAGCTCTTTATTTCATCCCGCCTTGATATGTTCTGTCATTAGCTCCTGGCTAAATGACAGCATTTCCTCCCCTTCTCTTCTGATCTGGTATCTTCTCGCTGTGAGCACTGAGCTATCCCAGACAGAGAAAAGACTAGTTGATGTGCTACCCCCCTCCTGGGCTCTCAATCCTCTCCTTCCTCAGTTTCCCCACAGAGTTTTACTAATCCTTGATTGTCGCTCCAATGTCCTTATTCCTTGTGTTCCAACATACTCTATGTATCAGTCTGTCTCCCAAGCTTGAGGGCAGAGTGTGTACCCACAGCAGTATCTAGTATGTTGCTTGGCATGTAGTAGTTGCTCAGTAAATGTCATTTGCCTGACAACAGCTGCACAAAGAATTTTTAAGTCCCTCTGGATTTTGTCTTGACTTTCCCTCTGCTCCTTGGTCTCAGGAGAGTGGGACTTGGACTCAAAAAGTCCTCGCAAAATGTGATGTTAAGTCATGTCTCATTTCCATCTCAATGACCCTGTTCTTTTTTCTTCTTTTTCTTTTTGTTGTGTGTGTGTATATCAGGCCAATTAGTAGTATCTGAAGACTTCTGGAATCTTGATTGGTCATCAGCCTGTTCATGCCCCCTGCTCATCTTCATCAACTCCAAAAGTGGAGATCATCAAGGCATCATATTCCTCCGAAAATTCAAACAATACCTTAATCCGTCTCAAGTGTTTGACCTAGCGAAGGGTGGACCTGAAGCCGGGTAAGCATGGGGTACGGGATATAGCTGGGTATGTAAGAGACTCCTCCCTCTGTACCTTCTAGACGAGGACAGGCTTCCTAGAATCAGTTCTTGCGCTTGGGCAGGAAAAATCTATTTTCTCACATCAGGACACAAACATATAACTCCAGAGCATTTGTTGTTGGCTGGTTGGAGGACTTTTAGCCCTCTCCCAGAAATCCCTTCAAGTCCATGTCCTGCACTCAGATTTGCTTCACTTTTTTTCTGATTGGAAGAGGTAAAACTATACCCCCTGACCTCAGAGGAAGAGGCAAATGGATATTGCTGTCTACCTTTCCTGCCACTCACTCTTTTTCTTGGGGCCAAATAGATATATGTCTATTATAGACCTGTTTTATTTGGGGACCATCTGGCTGCTCGGTCCTGGTTCCTGTGAGCCGAGCCTCCTGTCCACTGTGCAAGACATTCTTCCTGGGCCTCAGCAAATGGCTTTGACTAAGTTACTACTGGCTTCCAGAGCAAAGTTGGGCACAGAAGAGTATAAGTTGAGGCAAGGCCTGATCTATGGGAGTGCCTGTGAGAAGTTGCCTGTGATCTTAGGTACACAGAGAGATAGGGATTAATATAAGGCAAGTAGCCTGTTAGCAGGGTACCGAAGCAGCAGTCCTTATGTCCTGACATGTTGTAGGAAAGAGTTATAAAACCCAGTTGTTTGTGAAATGACTCCCTTTCCTCTTCTTCCTTTCAGGCTGTGCATGTTCAAGAACTTTGCTCGCTTTCGTGTTCTGGTTTGTGGTGGAGATGGCAGCGTGAGCTGGGTCTTATCTCTGATTGATGCCTTTGGATTACACGAAAGGGTAAGTCCCTGGCTGACTCAGTTTAGCCATTGCTAGAAAGAGTAGGAGTGTGGAACTGCCCATCCCAAGAAGTCCTGAATCTTCATTCTCCCTGTCTGTAAAATACATATTTCCCACAGGTTTCATAGTCAGCCTGACTGATAGATTCCCAATCTAAGCCTGTTCACCTAGACCATTTTCTGGTTGTCTATTTGTGCAAAGGAGAAATGAAGGAGTTAGCAGAAAGAACTAGTAGTGCTCTATTCCCCAGCCTTCAAAGTGAAGAGTTAAAGGGGAAGAGAGCAAGCAAAAAAGAAGTGGCCTCAGACATCATTCAGCCCCCAATTTCCTTCCCTTCCTGAGGCCACCAATCTTTCTCCCTGAGTCTCAAGAGTGGCAGAAACTTTTCCTCTACCTTTCGCCGCTCTCCCTAGGCAGCGCTCTGCTCTTCTGACTCCAGCAGTTTCGTCTCCTGAGGCACCCCACCTCGTTGGCCCAGGCAGATAGAAATTTATGGTTACATTTCTCTTTTATAAGCATGGCCATAAATATTAGCATATTCCAGAAACTTTCCTCTTTAGTGAGTAGTTTCTATATTGCTAACACTGGGGTCCAGCTCCCTAGGGAAAATTTTACCCAACTTCAAACATCCTCCCCTTATACTTCCTAGAATCTAAAGTCCCTTAAAACCACTGGCTTTAAGGCCATAATTCTTCCCAGAGGGTATCCTCTGGGTTCTTTCATGGGTGAAGCTTGCTAGAAGGACTGTCTGAAAAGGGTGCCTCCTTTTGTTCTTGCAGTGTCAGCTGGCAGTCATCCCACTTGGAACTGGCAATGATCTGGCCCGTGTCCTGGGCTGGGGTGCATTCTGGAACAAAAGCAAATCACCTCTGGACATCCTCAACAGAGTGGAGCAGGCTAGTGTGAGGATTCTAGACAGGTGAGTGGCTGAAAGACTGGGTCCCTGTGCCTCTTCCGGACTCACATCAGCTATTCCCAGTTACATCATCTCAATCAGGAATACTCTAATCTCTCTCGTAGAGCCTCATTTCTTTTCGGGCTTCAATGCATGGCAGTTTGAGGGATCTTGTCTCTTGGGAACCTAGGGTCCGCCGTGTGTCTCTCAAACATCATTAAAGCCCTTCTTCACAACTAAAAGATCCTAGAGCTGGGGCCCCATGAATAAATTTCAAGGGTTCTGTGAACTTTCATCAAATTGTATAGCCAATTATCTATGTAAGCATATTTTTTGTTTGGAAAAATCTACAGTTTCATCAGGTTTTCAAAGAAACTAAAAAAGTGGAGGGGATAGAAATAACTGGATGAGATTGCCTCTGCTCTAGAGAAGACAGAATATTGCCATCCTATCTCCTGAGGGGAAAAAAAGACTTTCTATGCTGTGGCATATATGGGTATTTGATTTATTGCTGCCCATAAGGATCTCTTGGGTAGATTTTTCAAGATACCAAACTGGGCCCCACCACAAAGATTCAGTAGGTATTGGGCAGGTCCCTGATATGTGTATTTTACAAAAGCACCTCAGGTGATCTTGATGGTTACCTCTGGTTGAGAATCATTGCTCTCTGAGAACCCTGATGGGAATTCCTTTCGTCACACTGGCTTATAGAAGTCATGAGGCAGAGGACCCTCTTGCGGTATACCTTGAGATCAGGTGACCAGAGATTGCTTGGGCACCCCATACAACATGCCTCCCCCCACCACATAAATATTTTGACGTCTTTCTTGACCTTTGAAGCATTGATTCCCATCTGCGATGAAACACAACCCTAAATATCTATCTGTCTTTGAACTTCATTTCAGATGGAGTGTGATGATCCGTGAGACTCCCAGACAAACCCCACTGCTAAAAGGACAGGTTGA
Source organism: Avahi laniger (assembly GCA_963575035.1). NCBI lineage: Eukaryota > Metazoa > Chordata > Mammalia > Primates > Indriidae > Avahi > Avahi laniger. Next base: position 54,471 of record CAUYSK010016871.1, on the reverse strand, counting down.
AATGGATGTACCACGATTTGAGGTAACTACTGCCCAGCTATAATTCAGGCCAACATCTTTGTTACATGGTGAAATAGTTGGCAAAATTCAGAGAGAAGCTTTTATATTGTCCATGGACTCAATGAGGATGAGATCATTGAGGACTGGGGACATGTCAGTCAGCAGCTATTTATCAAGAACTATGTTAGGCATTGAGGATATAATTCATTTAGACATTTACTTATTCATTCATTCAAAATATTTATAGAGTAGCTACTATATGTGACATACTGTTCTAGGAGCTGTTCTTATATGCTAGTGGGTAAAGAAGAATGACATAGTCCCTGCTGTCATGGAGCGCATAGTCTACTTAGAGAGATAGTAGAATGAATCGTTTTAATCAAGTAGTATGAGTGTTAGTATACAAGGAAGTAGAGGGAGTTGGGAGCATGCAGCAGGGGGATCTATCTCAGTCTGAGGTGGAAGGAATCAGGGAAAGTTTCTCAGAGGAAATACCATTGCAAAAGAGACCTGAGGACCAGAGGGAGTTAACCAGGAGAATAAGAAAGAGGAGGCCTGTTCCAGACAGAGGGAACAGCATGTATTGTTCCAAAGCCAAGAGAGAGCATGGACTACTCACAGAACTGAAATACATCCATAATGGCTGGGTCATAGGGGCCAGGAAGGGGCATGCAGGGAGGGTGACTAAGATGAGGCTGGAGAAGTAATCAGCAACCAGGCCACCAGCGACCCGTTAAACCATAGTAGGAAGTTTAGACTTTTATCCTAAGAGCAATGAGAATTATAGAAAGTTTTTTCTTATTTTATTATAAAAATTTCCAAACATATAGAAAAGTTGAAATGGTAGATTCTACCACTAACATTTCACTATATTTGCTTTATCACATATCCTGCTATCTATCCAGATATCCTGCTATCTAATAGAAGAGGTTTAAGCAGAAAGTTCCATGATATGTGGAGAAACAATTAAAGGAATAAAGACTAGAGGCAAGGAGAAAAGCTAGGAGATATAATTATCTAGGCAAGAGATGAGGGTGATTTGGATTTGTGAAATGGTAACAGTGATGAGGAAAAGTGGACATATTTGAGACATACTGAAAAAATAGAATTATCAGGACTTGGTAGATGTTCAAAAGTAGGGGGTGACAGAAAGGGAGGAGTAGAAGTTGTAATTAAGAGTACAGACTCAAGAACCCAACTACCTGGAATTGAATTCTGGCTCTGCCACGTATTAATGTCCCCTTCTCTATGCCTCAGTTTTCTCCTCTATGAAATGCAGATAATAATAATCTTTATCTCATAGGGTTGTTATGAGGATCGCATGGGAAAATATATACATATAGCTTAGAACAGAGCCGGGCACACAGTCAGTGCTACATAAGTGGATGCTGTTATTATTAGTAATATTATTATTATGAAGTGACATTCTGGCATTGGAAAGAAGTGGATTTGAATAATCCCAGCTCTATTCTTTGCTAGCTATGTAATATGAGGTTGTTTGTTCATTGAAACATGAAACAAACAGTACCTCCTTCATATGAGTTTTCAATTATTAATTTAAATGAGAGGAAATAAAATATATCTACATTTTTAGAATGACCACAGATCTAAGATTATCTCTGGGGACCTTCAACAAGAATCCTTTGATCATTTCCAGAGAAGCAGTTGAGCTATGGGGGATGAGGAGGGGTAGCACACTGTCACAGTGCTAAGAGGCCAGAGCTAAGCACTCCTTTTCCCCCTAGGCCGCCGCCACCCAACACGTAGAATCAGCAGCCACTGAGTTGAACAAAATCCTGAAGGCCAAATATCCAACGGAGATAATCATTGCAACCAGGTCAGTCTTCCTTCGGCTCTCATCCTTTGGGGTGTTTTTTTCCCCTCACGGGCCATTCCCAGGTCAGATATGGTGTTCATTTTGATAGCTTCGGGTGTTGAGGCCAAAGAAAGTATATATTTATCTTCCCAAATCAGACTTCTCCCAACTCGAACCTCCTGAATGGAAAGTTTAGGAAGAAAGATGAAATTGAGGCTCCTGCTTCTCCAAAAAGACAAAATTGCAAGCCAGAGATTTTGAAGGAGGGTTACAGAAGGGAAACAACCTTCTAGACCATTCAAGAGCATAACTTAGCTCCCTGCAATACAGACACCTTGTTTTCCATCCTTGACACCAGGAAAGGTCTTTGTAGTACCTATCTATAGCTGCTCTCTCATAATCTGAGCAACATATTCTCCCCTTCTAAACATGTGGGTTATTTGTTCCTTCTGGGAGTTCTTTGCAGGGGCTGTTCCTGCACAGTCTACCACACTGTCCTCTGAGAAACACTCCCCACAGGGAGAGTCCTCCGAATGTCATTATGTTTGTACTAAATTAGCTGGGCCCTTGAATGATAGCTGATTGACCGGAGGTGAAAATCTGACCCAAGTTAGACCAAGTGAATTGTCTTTTATGGAAATTCAGAATTAGTACTAAGAAACCACTGGTCAAACTCAGGTACTTGACTTGGGAAGTGGCGTGAAACTGGACTGAAGTGGAGATGGAGCATATTTCACCATATGTACAAAAAAAGCAGAGCGGGAAAGGGGCCTGGGGGAGAAGGAGAGAGAGGGAGGCAGGAGAGATAAAGAAACAGAGAGAAGGAGGAGAAAGATGGAGACTGATGACGTTATAAGAAAGAAGGGCTCTGGACCTCAGGACCCATGTCACAACATGCCATCTATCTTATCTTTCCAGATTCCTGTGTTCAGCAGTGGAAGATTTTGTGGTTGATATTGTGAAGGCCTGGAGTCGGATAAAACAGAACAATACAGCAATAGAGTCTGTGATTTTGAAAGCAAGTTTCCATTCCTTTTGTGTTATTCTTTTTGTGGAGCCAAGGGCCCCTTTTTGACAAAAGCAAATGTGCCTTTCACTGGGAATTGTAAAAGAAAGGCAAGGAGGGGCAGCTGGCAAGCCTCCCTGATGGGGAATGTCCAACTTCATCAAACTTCCATCTTTTGCCAATTGAAGAATGGCCCCATGCATGCATATACACACGCCATGTACCTAAGCATATGACTAGCATCTGCCTACAACTAGACATAAGTGTACGCCAAACATATATTCACGTGGTTGTATACAACATGCTTGAAAATGTGTACATACAGATACACACTAGAAACATGCCCGCATTCACCTCTATAACAACAGTAACACTTATATGTCACTTACTCTGTGCCAGAGACTATTCTGAGTTCTTTTAATATATTAATTTATTTAATCCTCATGACTGCCCTAGAATATAGAGGCACAGAGAGGTTAAGTAGCTTGCTTCAGGTCACAAACCATTATGTGATAGAACTGGGAATCAAAGCCTTAAATCCTATAGCAGATGTAGGTCCCCAAACCTAGCCGTGCACAAAGGCAGACCCAAGCACCCATGCAGAGGCACATCCACATTCACAGGAGCGTGCTCATGAAAACTCCAGTCTAGAAACATTTATCTTTCCTCAAGTTTGCCATGTTATACATTATTTTACAGGCCAGTGTGAGATGAGAACACCCTTTGGTTATGTCATCACATCTACCCAACAACTTTTTTCCCCACATACTTCATCTCCCAATATGTGCTTTCTATGCTCAGTGTTCCTGGCCAAACCCTCCCCTCTCCACCCCTCCCCATACCACCCCAGCTCCTCATTCTGCTCTCTCAAACACTGGTCCCTCATAACAATGTCCCATCTCCTTCCTCACTGTACAGAGTGACACAATGTACGATAAGCTCAGTGTCCTGATTGATGTCCTGGCTGAGGAGTCAGCAGCTACCTCTGCTGAGAAGAGCGCAGACAGCAGCAAGGCAGATGGAAAGCCCTTCGTTCCTCAAATAGACCACATAACCAAGTGCAAGTTGGAGCTGGCCACAAAGGCCCAGAATCTCCAGAAATCCTTGAAACTCATCATATTCCAAGTTGAACAAGGTAAGGTGCCCAAGCTTGTAGTGACTGAAGTAGGGGAAAGAGAAGGTTCTGGTGGATGTTTTACTGGTCTTCCTCACTCTGGGTTTGCTATCTGACTCCACTACCAAAACTTGACTAGATTCTGCATGCATATTGCATCCAAAGTCAGTGCTCATACTGCTGATTTGAGAAGCCTTAGTCCTGATAAACTGCCCCATTGGCTTCTCCTACCTCCCAGGCCCTCAACTCTTGCTACTCACTTATTTTGGAACCAACATTCATTCTAAACAAGGACGGATGCTAAGTGGCCTGGCTCAAAGCTCCGTCAGCATCCACCAGCAGCCATGGAATTTTTTTCTACCTGCTCCTGTTTCTTTCCAACCACCAAACCTGTGACTATTTTAGAAAGAAAATGGTGTTCATCTCTGCATGGCTTGCACAGTATTAATCAGGCACAACAACCCTGACAGTGGTCCTGATGGTTCTAGCATTGATTGCTATTGTCCGGAGCTCATGACAGTCTGCAAACTTTCCAACTCAGTATGAAAATTCCTTCAACTCCCCAACTTCTTCATTTAACTTTTTGGTGACCACTTCTTCCCAAAAATGCTTCATTGACAAACAGAAGACTAAGTGTGTTCTAACTGAGTTACTGAAATTAAGCAGAAGTCCCATGCAGCAAAGAAGTCCCTTTGTCTGGCCTTTGACTTTTAGCCAGGGTATCTTGCCCCACCTCAATATCTTTAAGTACATCAGCCAAGTTTCCAAGAAAGAAAGGAAATCTCCCTTCTGCACTGTGGAAGAATTAGTCAGTTTGCCTCTATTTCTAAAGTTTCCAAGTAGTAGAGATCAGATTAATCTGATGTAGCCATAACTCTATCATAACCAATCCTCAGTCTGCTCCATCAACACATATGTTAGATTTGGAGGTGCAGCTTCTGGGGATGGGACAGAGAAAGGCACCCCTGGTAGGGTAGAGATTGAACCCGAGTTTTGGTACAAGCGAGCGCCTGAGTTATACAACACATAGGCTAGTGAAAGGAAAGAGACTTCTCAAATGTTCTGGGGATGGGTAAGACAATTGAGTGAAAGAGTGGCATGGGCCCAGAGGCTCAATTCTGGACAACAGTCATGTCAATAAATGAACTAATAGAATGGAGGTAGAAGAGCAGAGGGTTTCCCACCCTGATTCCCCTCATCCCCAGCCCCAAGTTTCTATTCACAACCACATGTACTGGATGACAGAAAAAGAATATTCAGTGTAACAGAGAAAGCTCAGGCATGAATATGAACACATGGCGGCAACACTGTAAGGAAGCTGGGACTACAGACAGACCGTGGAGGAGAGGTTATGGTCAAATGGGAGTCTCTATCACCTCCTCACACACTGACTGCCATTAACTAAGCAAAATAGATGCTCAGTAAATGTTTAATAAATGTAATCAATCCTCCCTCCCTCTCTTCTTCCTCCCTTTCTCCCTCTGTCCTTCCTTCCTTTCTCCTTCCCTCCCTCCTTTCCTTCCTTCTTTCCCTCCTTCCTCCCACTTTTTCTCTATAGTTCTGGATGAGGAAAGCAGACAGACAATATCTGTTAAGAACTTTGCTTCAACTTTCTTCCTGGAAGATGACTCAGAGGATATTAACCGGACTAGCCCAAGACACCGTAAGGACCTTTCTCTTCTCTTACTCTAGCCTTCATCGCTGTTACCTAGTTCCCAAAGAATAAATATTTGTTTTTCATGCATACTCTTTTAGCCATAATCCTGCAGTGGATACCTCTCCCTCTTTCCCAGAAATCCACACTGTAAGATCCTATGCCAATGTCCAGAGTAATAACTCCATTAGGAACTTTGAAAAGGCTGTCCTGATGAAGCCCAAGATTTGTAGCTGTTTTCACTGCCAGCAAGCAAGCAGCCCATCCCAACCTTACTATTCTCTTAGTGGGAGTCCCTATTCATCCAAGAGGCTCCCTTTTTTGCATGAGAACCCTGAATGTTATCTAGGAGAAGATCATTGAGCTTGACCATGTCCCACAGAGAAAATAGGATGAAATATAAGTGGGGGGAAAGGGCTTTTTTTGTTTGCATCTGACACCAAGGTGATGTCTTTTGTGTCCAGGTTCTTGTCGTGGCACTCTATCTTCTATATTTTCTCTCAGAAGTGAGGACCTAGATAACCTCAACTTGGAATACCTACATTTTACACCGGAAACTATGTAAGCATTTAACACTTACATCACCTCTTAATGGCTTCGTCCTGTTTCTGGTTAAGAGCATAACCTCAAGATACCCAGAGTCAAATCCTGACTGTACTTACTTAGTTGTGTGACCTATGCAAGTGACTCAATCAGAGGGAGCCTTAGTTTCCTCACATGTAGAATGAAGTAATTGTAGAATTTGCCACATATATTTATTGCATTTATTGAGTTTATATATGAAATGTGCTTGCATTGAGCAGAAATTGGCAACCATAGTTAAGTGTTGTATGTGTTAACAGTTATCATCGTTATTATTGTTATAAACATTTAATAAATGTTAGTTGTTATTTCAGAGGACTTGTTTTTCCACTGTTCCCTTGAACAGTAAATGGTTGAAGATTACTAAAAAGTAAATGGTCATTAGGGGACTGAGTATTAAATCTAAGGACATCTGTCTCACCAGTCCTATCTTTTTAGAATATTCCCAGCAGCCAAGTTCTGCCACATTCACTCATTTTGAGTTCCATTAAGAAGATCAGTTTGGACAACGGTTAGAGAAACTCCAATTTCTGGACTGTGGTTGAGAGAGGCAAATCTCGAGATATAAAGGAAGGGTCAATTTAGAATAAAAAGTAATCTCTGATTAAATAGCTAAACTGTACCTACTTTCAGTTTCTCAAATGAAGGACACAGCTAGCAATTACTTATGTTTTCTTGATTAATTTATTTAGGAAAACAATTCATATTCCTATCTCCAACCCCAACTCCCCTCCACTTCACCATTGGCTTAAGGTTATATCTGAGGTGTCATGGATCTACCCAATAAATTTTGATTAATAGTGTGCTGGCAGGTATTTAAAAACCAGCTCTCTGGAGGAAAAAAAGCCCTGATTTATTTCTGGTGAAAACCCTTCCACCATGGCCTATTTCAAGCTACTAAAATAATGTCCTTAAATGCGAAGTTGGAAAGAGATGTGTGTAATCAGTTTACAAGAGCTAGCATGAACTGGCTCTAGCACACTGCTGATTTTGATGTTGACACGCTAGATGGATGTGGGAGACTTGAAAAATGGCTTGACTTTTTTTGTTGTGTACATATCTGCCGTCTTTTATCAATCCTTCACCCAAAATGCATAGTCACTTTGCCCTTTGATGTCAGACATCACTGAAAGCAGTAGTGCAAACTTAACTCTCATGACACATTTGTATCTGGGATACTCAAAAGTTCTTTATGGGAATAAGCCAATGACTCTACTTCCCTTTATCATATGTAGAAAAAATGCAGGCCACTCATATATGAAGCCTCCAAAGATAGCTAAGATTATGAATGTAGCTTCTTTACCATGAGTCCTAATCCCACTGAAACTTCCCAACTAGCTGGGCGCTCTCTCTTACAGTTAACAAGCTAGTTGTTAACACAATAGGACACCTATATGTGCTTCTCAAGAACATTATGGTTTGTGCTCAACGTGGAGGAGGCCTTCCCTCAGTGATTTTCCATCATACAGATTCATCTGCATGCCTAATGATAGCAGCACTTCTTTCCTGCACCAATGTTTGTCCTTTTCCTTGGCTAATTTCAGACGCTTCAAAGAAAAATGTGTCATGAACAACTACTTTGGAATTGGACTGGATGCTAAAATTTCTCTGGATTTCAACACCAGAAGAAATGAACACCCAGGACAATACAAGTAAGGAAACAAAATTGCCCTCCCTACATGCAAACACACAATCACTATATATATATATATATATATATATATATATATTCCTACATTCTCTCTCAGACAAGCAACAGAAAGAAAGAGATCCTTTGGAAGTGAAATGCATTCATGCCAAGACTAGCCTACTGGGACAGCTTGCCCCAAATATTGGGCCAGTCTGTGATGACTGCACTGGCATCCTGAGCTGCCTTCATAGTCTAGACCTGTGGATTGCTGTGTAAACACAGATACCTGTGTTACTATTATTAAGAACAGATTAAATTGACTCTATTCAGCAAATCACCCATCTTTGTTCTGTCTGTGAGAGCATAACCAGATCTTAGGAGTGGCTTCAGGTCTGTTTTTGCTTGGCAAGGCTACAGAGCATCAAAGATCCCCCTATTGGTTCCTGGTATTCCTAACCTGGTTCCCCTGGACCCATTGATTTTACCCCATCCAGTGTTGGCCTGCTTGGCTTCTTCTGGTACTTTTGTACTACAGACATGACCTAAGGCAGCCTCAGAGTTCTTGTGGTAAATTGGAACTGTAAGTAAAAAGATGCATGCCACCCCCACCCTACCCCTGCCACTGCCACTAGAACTTCTTTCTCAGAGCAGGCCTGGGCTGAGGAACAGGTACTTTATCAGATATGTGATTTGCAAAAATTTTCTCCCAGTCCGTTGCTTGTCTTTTCATCTTCTTAGTGGTATCTTTTGAAGTACAAAAGTTGAATTTTGATGAGATCCAATTGATCAATTTTTTTCTTTATTGACCACAGTTTTGGTGCCAGATCTAAGAAATCTTTGCCTAACTCAAGGGCTTAACAATTTTCTACTAAGTTTTCTTCTAAAATTTTTATTGTTTTAGCACTTACATTTAATTCTATGATCTACTTTGAGTTAATTTTTATGTATGGTGTGAGGTAAGGATCTAAGTTTATCTTTTTTACATGTGGATATTCAATTATCCAAGCACCATTTTTTACAAAATCTATCCTTTCCCCAGTGAATTGTGTTGGTACCTTTGTTGAAAATCAATTTACCACAAATGTAAGGGTTTATTTCTGGACTCTCAGTTCCATTCCATTAATTTATGTGTCTATCCTATGCAAGTACCACACTTTCTTGATAACTGTAGCTTTATAGTAATTTTTGAAATTTGGAGATGAAAGTCCTCTAACTTTATTCTTTGTTTAGAATTGTTTTGGTTGTTCTAGATGCTTTGTATTTCCATATAATTAAACCCCTGGGTTTTTTTTGTTTTTTTTTATTTCAGCATATTATGGGAGTACCGATGTTTAGGTTACGTATGTTGCCCTTGCCCCTCCCCCAAGTCCGAGTTTCAAATATGTCCATTCTTCAGGTGGTGTGTATTGCACTCTTTGTGTATGCATATACCCGTCCGCTCCTCTCTCCTTCCCCCTCCCCTGCCCAACGTCCAATAGATGTTATTCTTATATGTGCACTTATGTGTTGATCAGTTAATACCAATTTGATGGTGAGTACATGTGTAAACCCCTGTTTTTATAGATGAGGAAACTAAGGTGCCCAGAGAACTTATGGTTTTAAAGAGAGTCTAAATAATTTTGTGCTAGACTTCTTACATTTAAAAACTTATTCCCTGTGGTGGCTCATTTCTGTGGCTCTACTTTACAAGTTCATAGCAAACTGTATCCAGCCTTTGTAGTAATTGTATACTCTCCACTTGTATTTGTCAGAGATCCTACAGTCAGCAGACCCTGTCCTTCCCACCTCCACCCCAACTCTCCTAATATCCTTACCTACCTCATATTTTTCTCCACTTGCTCTTCCTCTAAAATCTCCCTACTAAGTTTAGTTCTGTTCTATGGTACTAAATTAAGTATTTAATATAAAAGTCTGGTGTTTGGAAAAGCCCTCCAATTTGCCAGAAAAGTTGCTGCTTCAAAAAAATTAGTCTAAGCATCAGATATTTCAAATTAAATTGATTCCAAGCAGCTAAAATTTTGTGCTCCTGGGTAGCACCAGGGTAGCTGGTTTGTATCAGCCAGCTATGCTCACAGCTTTTTGTGAGCATTGCTTTCTGATTATGGCATGTTTCTTCCAAGTCTGGACTAATATCAGTAGCAAGGAGAAGTGGAAAATTTATCTATTGATAGGATGCTGAGGCTTCAGTTGGGACCAGGAACACATTTCCATAAGTATTTGCATGGAAATACCAGTTACACTGTCCTAGCAGCCCCTCTTGTGTCCTCTTGAAACCATTCAGCATTACCCTTCTCTAAATAAGAAAGCACTTGACTGTGCAGAAGCTTTTTGATTTGATTAGGTCCCATTTATTTATTTTTGTTGTTGCTGTAGTTAAACTGTCACAAGAGCAAACAGGCAACCCACAGAATGGGAGAAAATTTTTGCATGCTACAAATCCGACAGAGGGCTGATGACCCATGCCTTTAAAGTACATGCATATAGTGATGAGATGCCCGGATTATATATAACTCACCCAAATCTTTCTCTTGAACTAAAGACTCATAAACAGAGAATATATTAAAATATTTAAGGATCAATTTGGATGGATATTTAGCAGTAAGAAGAGATACAGTGTATATCCCATACAGGTGTGCTGTATATATGCAGCTGTTTACTCAAAATTTTCACTGAATACTTAACAGTCATCTTACAAAACTTTACAAAACTTCTGTCCTTAAGCTGCTTCTACCATAGTCTTCCCCCATCAGTAAAAGACAACTCCATTCTTTTAGCTGCTTGGGTCAAAAAAGTAGGAGTCATCACTGACTCCTCTTTCTCTTATGCTCCACATTGAGCTTATCAGGAAATCCTGTTGTCTCAAACTTAAAAATGTGTTCCCAAATCTAAACATTTGTTGATGTCTTCCACTGTTAACACTCCAGTCAAAACTACAATCATTTTTTGACTGGATTATTGCAAAAGCCCACTAAGTAGTCCCCCTGCTTCACATCTTGTGTTCCTAAATTCTCTTCTCCACACAAAAGCCAGAATAATTCTTAAAAATCCCAAGTCAGGTCATGTTTCTCCTCTACTGAAACCTTCAATGACTTCCCATTTCACTAGAGTATAAGTCAAAGTCTTTGAATTGGCTATTTCTTCTGTCTTGAACTCTCTCTCCCCAGCTATTGGCATGACTCTCTCCACTTCCTCCACCATTTTTTGAAGTATTTTTAAAATAATATTTTTATTGAAATATAATGTACATACCACAAAATTCAACATTTTAAAGTATACATTTCAGTAGTTTTTAGTACATGCACAAAGTTCCACAACCATCACTACTTTCTAATTCAAGAAATTTTTCATCACCTCAAAAGGAAAACCTGTATTCATTAAGCAATCACTTCCCCATTCCTCACTGTCCTCAGACACTGGCAACTACTTACCTATTTTCTATCTTTATGGATTTGCCCATTCTGGTCACTTCATACAGATGGAATCCTACAATATGTGGCCTCTTGTGTCTGCTTTCTTTCACTTAGCATAATGTTTTTGAGATTTATCCATTTTGTAGCATATATCAGTACTTCATTCCTTTTTATCAGTTAAAGTATTCCATTGTATGGACATTTTTTAATTTTTCTAATCATCAGTTGATGGACATTGACATTAACTTTTAAGTGTTCAAAGTATAAGTTCAACATTAGTGTTTTTACAATGATAATTGGTAATGAACAGAATATTGTATAGAAGTGATATGTAAATTATTTACCAGAAAGTATTTTTTAATAAGGTCCCTCTGGCTTTTGTTTTATTAAGTATGTAAATGTAGTATTTTCATCAATCTCTTACCTTTGAGAACTTGGTATTTGAGGTGGGATTATCCACATCCATAGGACAACAGTGGAGTTTTCAGTCCACGCCTGTTAGAGCAGCCCACTTAGAGTTATGACCATGTATCTGAAAACCAAGGCATCACCATGAAAAATCCAGCGATCTGGGAATGGTTTTAACATGGTACTTTTTTTTAAATCTATGTAAGACACTATTGAGTAAAGCACTAAACCCCGAGACAGATTTGTGTGCTGTGCTCAAAGATGGCTAGAAAGCTCTGAGAGCTCTTTGTGACATCATGACTCTTAGGGAGCCACCCTCTTGGGCCTTACTAGTACAGTATTCATGGTCTGTGTTCTTTACTGGTAGAGGATGGGGCTCAGCTTGGGAAAGGCTGTGAACTCCTACAACCTCCTTCCACTTTCAGGGGCAATCTGGTTTCCTTTAGACTTGAAGAGACTTCACTCAACCACACTTGCTCAGACCTTGTGCAAACTTAACTTTGTCTGTAAGACTTTTTGTTGATATAATTCACACACTATAAAGTTCATCATTTTAAAGTATATAATTTAGTAGATTTTAGTATATTCAGAAGGTTGTATGATCATCAGCACTATCTATATTTAGAATATTTTCATCAACCCCAAAAGAAACTCCATACATAGAAACAGTCACTCACTACTCCCCCTCCCCAGACTCTGGAAACCACAAATCTACTTTCTGTCTCTGTGATTTTGCCTATTCTGGATATTTCATATAAATGGAATCACACAATATGTAGCCTTTTCTTTTTGACTTCTTTCACTTATCATGTCTTTCAGGTTCATTAATGTTGTGGCATACATCACACTTCATTCCTTTTTATTGCTGAGTAATATCCCATTGTATGAATGTACCACATATTATTTATCCATTTATCACTTGATGGTCATTTGGTTTGTTTCAACTTATTAAATATTATGAATAATATGGCTATGAACATTCATTTACAAGTTTTCGTGTGGACATATCTTTCACCTTTTTAATTAAATATTCTCTTCTCAGCGAGGCCTGCCCTAATAATCTCATTTAAAATTATAATATCTCCTTCCCCTTCCTTAAATTCTCTGTTCCTACTCTCTGGGCTACTTTTATCCATGACATTGATGGCAATTTGCTTATTGTTGATCTTACTCCACTAGAATGTAGACTATTTGGGGCAGACAATTTTGCCTGTTTTATTTAATGCTGTACTTTGAACATTAGAAAAGGGTCTGACACAGAGAAAATGTACAATATGTGTTTGTTGACACTTCTTATGCCCTTTGTCCGGGGCCATTTACTGTCCCCACTGCCCCCTGCACATCCATGGCATGAAAAGCCAATTCCATAGAGAAGGTTTTGTCAATCCACCTTCTATACCCAAGAAATTGGAAGGTATGTGTGGATGAATATCCTTCAGATACTCTTATCTCCTAGATACCACCATGCTCTCTCCCAAGCAGAATGGAGGACCCAGGAGTAACTTCGCAGGGGGAGATGGGAGGAAGGCACATATTCCTCCTTCCAAAAGAAAAAAAATAGAACTGTCAAAATTACATGAAATGTATACTGTGGAGGTTGAACACATGGACTATGGAGGCAAAAGGCCTGGGTTTGAATCCCTGCTCTGCTGCTTTTTACCTGTATGATTTCGAGTAAGTTAGTTTCTTTACTTTAGTTTTCTCATGTGTAAAACAGGGATAATAACTGTATCTATGTCATGGGGCTGTTGTGAGAATATATGTGTTAAGGAATATAAAGCATTCATGACAGCATGTGGCACCTAATAATTAATTATTATCATTATCATTGTCATCATCACCCTCATGTAAAATGTAAAACGACTCACAATTTTCTTTGTTTCACAATAGCAAAGAAATTACAAAATGTCTACCAATGTAGAAAACAAAGAAAAATCACCCTCACTTTGATATCAATCAACTGACAATGGCATTTTAAGTAAAGAATTTCAAATAATAATCAGAATAATTATATAAACTACCTTTTAATTAGAGGCAGTGCATTATGATAATTGAGAACCCAGTTTCCGAAGTGATGCTTCCTGGGCTCAAATCTTCTTATACTGTTTACTAGCTTTGTGATCTTGGGCAAGTTATTTAATCTCTCTGTGTCTCAGTTTCTATAAAATGGGGATGATAATAATACTACCTAGTTCATTGAGTTGTTGTGAGAATTAAGGAAATTTACACATGTAATGAGCTTAGTTCAGTGTCTGGCACCTAGTAAGTGCTCACTATATTTCAGCTATACCACTGGGTATTATGTGCCAAGCACTATGAATGGAGACCTCCACTATGACTACATCTAAATAATCCAAATCACTCACAAACACTTTATCTATGTTGTGCCTATAATGGAAAGGTTTAAATTACATTGAATTTCTGTCTATTTTCCTTACCTAATGGTGTCTCCTTAAGGGCCTACAACTCATTTATCTTCCTATCTCAATATCTAGGAGATTGCTTAGACTATAGTATCTGATAGAGCCTAGAATATGGTAAGTAATTGATAAATGCTTGAGGACAGAAGGACAGGAGGGAAAATGGTATAGGCCTCAGTCACACTAATTGTTGCTACCCCTTTGGCTCCAGGGTCTACTCTTTCTTCATTTATTCTACATATTAATATAAGCCTTCTGACTCATATGGCTCTCTACATTCTGCTGTCTTCAGCTTCTAGGTTTGAGGGCTAACAAAGGTAGCAGAGACATCGTAGAGGTTCATACATCATTAGACAATTAATCATGCATGTGGCCAGAATACTTAAGCCCTGATGTATAAGTATCCCGTCAATCATTTTACACCTCTAACACTTTTTTTATGAATGGTCTAAATGGGTCAGGTTTCAGTAAACACAGAAATAAATTCACTGATCCTAATAAACTTCTTTAATAGAAAACAGGAGGATATTTCTATGAAATTTCAAGATAGATTTTAAATTGCCAGGATAAGGCTGAGTGCTCTGACAAAGAAGTAATGAAGTAAAACAGATCATTTTATAATAAGCATGGCCAACATCTGTCAGAGTCATTGTAAGACAGCATGATATCACTTATCTCCAGTGAGAATGGCCTTTATCAAAAAGTCCCAAAACAACAAATGTTGATGTGGATACAGAGAGATAGGAACGCTCATATACTGCTGGTGGGACTGAAAACTAGTGCAACCTCTGTGGAAAGCAATATGGAGATACCTTAAAGAGATACAAGTAGAACTACCATTTGATCCAGCAATCCCATTATTGGGCATCTACCAAAAAGAACAAAAGTCACTCTATAAAAAAGACACCTGCACTCGAATGTTCATAGCAGCACAATTCACAATTGCAAAGATGTGGAAACAACCCAAGTGCCCATCAATACATGAGTGGATTAATAAAATGTGGTATATATATACCAGGGAGCTCTACTCAGCCACAAAAACACAATGGTGATCCAGCACCCCTTGCATTATCCTGGATAGAGCTAGAATACATTCTACTAAGTTAAGCATCCCAAGAATGGAAAAATAAGCACCACATGTACTCACCAGAAAATTGGTTTCATTGATCAACACCTAAGTGCACACATAAGAATAACATTTATTGGGTGTTGGGCAGGTGGGAGGAGGGAGGAGGGGATGAGTATATGCATACATATTGAGTGCGATGCGCACCATCTGGGGGATGGACATACTTGAAGCTCTGACTTGGGGGGCAGAGAGGGTAAGGAAAACATATATAACCTAAATATCTGTACCCCCATAATATGTTGAAATAAGAAAGAAAAAAATGGAAAAAAATACTAAGGGGAAAAAAAGACAGCATGATAGGGCAGGCCTAATTTTCACATGATAGAATCAAAACTTACAGACAGTGGAGGTATTAGATCCTTTATTTGTATTTATTATCTCGCATTTGAAATAGGCTCAGTATCAAAATTGGGTGGTTAGCAATCTCACAGCAAACTGAAAATCACAAATCAAAGATAATATTCATCATCTTCTGAAGTTTTTCTCCCAATTTTGATTCAGAATCTAATTAGCCAATATACCATCTAAGCTCTTAGTTAATACTAAAATAGATCATCCAGAGAATTAAGTTTCTCATTTCTCTTGAGAAAAATGGCTATGACAAAATATTAATAATCAGGGAAGTGTTTAAATCCAAGGCCTTCAAACAAAATTTTGCTATTTTGAGGGGGTAAAAGGAGAAAAAAAATGATTCTTCTAGCTTTATCCTCAGAGATGACATACCCTGAATCCCAAGCAATGCTGGGAACCTACCCTTTTCATGACAACAACAACAAAAAAACACCAACACAACCATGTATTTTCCTGTGTTTTACTATAATTTCCTCTGTTACCCTCCACCCTCCATGAAGTAAGAACAATGGTCCAGTAG
Source organism: Avahi laniger (assembly GCA_963575035.1). Classification (NCBI taxonomy): domain Eukaryota; kingdom Metazoa; phylum Chordata; class Mammalia; order Primates; family Indriidae; genus Avahi; species Avahi laniger. The sequence continues at coordinate 38,431 of CAUYSK010016871.1, read as the reverse complement.
TTCCAGGGTAGCAAACAACAGAACTTCTGAGCCAGAAGTATCAAACTACAAATAGGAAATGATGTATACAAAATACTCACTGGATAACTCCATAAATGCTGAGAATTGACTCTTTCTGGGATTTCTTGAACTTTTGAATTTGGCAGTATCATCTTTGATTTAGACATTTATCTACAACCCTCTTTGCCTAATTAAACCCTTTTTATTCTATAAGGTCCAACTAAATTACCACCAATACTTGTAATGCAGGGTAGAAAGTTGTAATACAAGGTAGAAATTGATAAAGGTTATGAAATGGTACAATAAAGGTACTGTGGAATTCTAAATTTGAAAAAAGACAATTAGGTTAAGGTAGTATCTCTTAGGTTTTTCCTCTATGAAGCTGCTTGCCAAAGAGCTTTCTTTCATCCTTCCACACAAAGGAATATCTCTTGGTATCTCAGAGGCCAGGGCTAACCAGTGGCTGGAGTATAAAAAACAAAAAGTTAAACTTGGTTCTTGTTAAAGCACTGACCCCACTCTTCTGGAGGGAGGGGATTGGCTATTTTACTCACATCCAAGTAAATGGGGTTTCCTGATTTATGCTATGGCCATGGTTATTTACTTTGACTCATTTCAACCCAGCAATTATTAATCAAGCACTTAATAAGGGATCAGCCATGTGTTCCATGCTATTATGGGGAAAAGAAGTATACAATCCTGCTCCGGCGTTTGTAGAACTCATAACCTCACTGTATTAAAAAGAATACACTGGAGTTAAGTAATGATTAAGTGTCCAAGTGAGAGGTACAGATTATACATTCTAAAGTAATTTATAGGGGGGATAGCCCTGGTAATCTGGGCCAATCAAGGAAGACTTGTGAAAAGAAACAGAATGTGAGCTTGGTCATTAAAACAGAAAAGGATTTGAATCATGTCCTATTTGAAAATATCATATCAATTAAATGGAAGTAGCAGAATGGTAAAAAAGAGCCATGAACAAATATTTCTGATCTCAGTTGTTTTAGAAGCTCAATATAAAGATCTTAGGCAAGTTGCTTAGCCTCTTTGGGATTCAGGTTTTTTATCTTAAAATGAGGAGGTTTGGCTAGATGCTCTCTAAGGACCCTGGGAGCAATACCTCATTCAAGCTATGACTCACCAATTAGTTCCATGCTATGATGAATAATGTGCTTGAAGAGAACAATTGGTCTTCTTTAAAAATTATTGTAATTTTCATCTTTCACTGATCCAGATTGAGGTTTACCCAGATAACAAGCTGTACAGGAATCTTAAACACAGTTGCTTACCACAGGGGCCTGGCTGGTTACATAAATATGTGAAGCGGACTGGGTGTTTAAAAATAGGAGTTGGTGGAAGTTGCAGTAATTTTCAGAGTTCTTGCCCTTGGGAAAGTGCTTCTTAGTGCTAGCTTACTATTGCCATAATGAACACGAGAGCAATGTGGCAAGAGATTTCACATTTAAAAGAGGTCATAAATCTGGATTTTTAGGTGAAATCCCCAGACTTTTCCATTTCTTTTAAGCCATATGGTGGGGAGGGTATGCACACTTGCTCAAGCAATGCATTTACATGTGCATACCAAAATCAGCCCAAGGATTGCCAGTTTGAAACCTTCCTTGTAATACTCTATTATCTAGGAAAAAAATAATACTTGAGTTCCATGACTTTCATGGTGTTATCAACTCTCACAGTTCAAGATGAAAACTTTCTTTCATACACATTTGGCTGGGCATCAAGCAGGTAGGAAATCTGAGTCTGTCATAGGGCTGAATTTATAACAAGTCACCATACCTTCTCATACTACCTTGTGACCAATAGCATCTACTTGTGAGATGGCTGGCTAAAGCCAATATGGGAGAGTAAAGTCTTTTTATCTCTGCCTGGATAAATTATTCCATACCATGAGGTAGAAACCAGTGCATCACGTATCATTCTAAATTCTTGAGTAAAAAACATTCTGTGTTTGACCTATGCTCATTTTAGAGATCAGCCATAACCCTCCTGCTGTTCTTACAGCTGTTGCTAACAACATTAATAGGGAGGGATCCTTCCTGCCCAGTCCCTATTCCTCAGTGCTTCTCATCCCATTAATAGCTGCCTAAATAAAATAAACTGATCCTAATTTTAGGGAAGTTTATTTGTTTTTTAACCTTCAATAGGTAATCTATGTCGAGAAGCAGATAAGTGCTTAAAGTTATCATCACAGTTCCATTAACTAGCTATAGCATTTATAGCATTCATGGACCCAGGGGAAAAAGTATACAAAAAGGTATACTTACTAATTGATCAACACTTATGTGCACATATGGTAGTAATAATCATTGGGTATCGGGCAGGTGGGAGGGGAAGGAGGGAATGGGTATATTCACACCTAAGGGGAGCAGTGCATACTGTCTGGGGGATCAACACACTTGTAGCTCTGACTAAGGTGGAGCAAAGGCAATATATGCAACCTAAACATTTGTACCCCTATAGTATTCTGAAAAAAATTTAAAAAATAAACACAAGAAGAGTCTTCCTGTTAAAAGAATAAGAAAAGTTATACTAAAGCTAAATACAGAACAATATTTCTGAAGTATTAGTTCAAGTTTTAAGTTATATTTACTTGACGTTATTGGGAAACAGAGGGATCCATTTTTGTTCATTCCTGAAAAAGTATCTGTCTCTTTAGCTCACAATCTGTCTTGGTTCTTTCCATATCTTCTATTGCTGGGAAGTAAAAAAGAAAGATTTCAGATCTGGGGTTCTGGTTGCACTGGCATTTGCAAGAACTGTCACTTGGAACATTCTTTAAGGGAAATTCAATGAGCAGAGCTTCATGCTATCAGAGGCTGGGATATTTGGAATATAAATCTTCATGACATGATTGTGTTTTTTCTAAAATTTGCCCCAAACTGTCTAAAACTGTCTCTGCAGCTCATTGTTTATTAAAATTCATCTTGCAAAGCACAATGTACAACTATCATAAGGAAAAGGGCAATATTTGAGATGAAATTGAAAAATGATTAAAAAACAAAGTGAGAAAACAAAAAAAAACATCCCAGGGGAAATGGAGATTTTTTGCTTATTCCTTGAGAGATTTATACCTGAGACCTGATCCAGGCATCACTCTGACACAATTTCAGAGGTAAAATGCTCTTCTGTGTTAGGACCAGAAGTGATGGGAAAAATATACAATTTACTACATCAGCAAAATGTAGAGTGAGAAGGCACTATCAAAAGCCACCTAGTATTGCACAGTATTGCAAGTTCTTGCGACCCTCTTCTTCATGCCAACCTTAACAATTTAGACGTACTGTTCTCCCTGTATAGGATGCTTTCTTCCCTCATGTAAGTTAACTTATATTGTTGAGCACATACTCTGTATATAGCAATGTGCTAGTCACTGTCTGGAATAATGGAGCCTCCAATCTCATATTATCTTCTATATCTACTAAATCACCAAATGTATCAATGTATTTAAGACTTGGCTTTAGACTCCTGTCATCCAACAAAAATCTTTTTGCTACCGAACCCAATAACATTATCATTATACATTATCAATGTCATTAACTTTCTCTTGTTTATTTGCTACTTTGCCCCTATCGTATTGCCTCAAATATGTCTGGAGATCTAAGCAGCTGAATGTTAAGCTCTTCAAAGTGATTAACTAGTCTTTAAAGTGTGTGTGTGTGTGTGTGTGTGTGTGTGTGTGTGTGTGTGAGTGAAGGGCCAGGTATATAGCATCAAGTGGTTAATTCCACAACTACTATAAAATCAATAAATTTCATGGCATTCTGTTTCTAAACTCAAATGAAAATTTTCATATTAAACAATATGGGATAATAATAGTGGCCTTGTCCTCCTCTTAATGGGAGTTGAGAGATTAAAATTAGCAAACATGAAGTTGATTACAAATTGGTAGTAATCCTTCATTAAATATTGTTATTCCTTTTCAATAAAAATTGTTAGAGTTCATTAACACCCTTTCTTGCAATTTGTCTTCTTTCTACCAAGTAACCTCCATTATTTGAATATTTTTGGAGATGCCTCTATGTTATATCTACTTTCTAAAACATTCCAAATAAATAAGGTGATAGATATGTCTACATACATTTTTGTATTTAATCCACGATCTTCCAGATTTCATTTCCATTATGCTTTAATAATAAATCCTCTCTTTAACAAGGAAAAAAGGAAGAGAAAAAAAAATGACAACCTAGAAGCAGCCTGCCAGCATACTGCTCTTAAGGAAAGAAATAAAAATTGCAGACGGCTGCCTACATATGGATTTTTCTTCTTGGAAGGAACATTGTGAAATCAGAGAAGCAACACAGGACACTCTGTGTGGAAATAAAAAAGGTAACGGGCCAATACATTTGACAATATCGAAGTATGCATACGGAAGAATAGGAGGAGGAGAGAGCTCTGGGGTGCCATGCTCATCCTGCAGGTGCTGTGGCTGAGTTGTAAGAGAGCCCCCTACATCACCACAGACCTCTACCTGGACAGATTAGGGACCTGCCTGGACTCTGTGTGGAGTCATTGCACTAGACAACAGGTGTACTGGGGATCAGGCAGCAGCTAAAGCCACCCTGAGCTCTTGGGTGCATAGAGCCATGTTGGAATGGCACTCAGCTTTGCAACAGTAGCCTTCACATCACCCCCACAAGGCTGGAGAGGGAGCAGACTAACCAGAGGCTCCCCTGAGCTGTACCCGGTGACTGGAAGCCAAGCGCACCTCCCAAATGGTGTAAAGAAATCTGAGCTTGGGAATTGACTGGGGCACTGCAGGCTCTGACCTGAGAGGCTTTGGGTGACTGCTTCAGTGGGTCCTGGGGGGAAGGCAAGGAGAATTAGGTGGTCCTTGAGCCACTGGAAGCAACCTCCACTCATGTGACTTGGCAGCTGCATGGTCCCTGAGCCTGTGGAACAGCCGGCCACTTGCTTGGCCCCAACATCACCCTCCAGGTAAGATCAGCCCCACTGTCTGCATGGCTCTACTTCCAGTTCTGAGGCTCTGCTCATAAACCTTGCTTCTGGCTCCTCCCCAGTCCTGGCTCTGAGGCTTTCACAACAGAGCCCAAGGTTCTGTCTCTGTGCCTCCAGAGCTCCCACCAGGAACAGGACAATGTTCCCAAGATTCCAGCACTGCACCTGGGCCCCAAGACCCCACCCTGAAGCTTTCACAACTGCTGCATGGCCAGCGGAGCTGTTCCAAAGATCGACGCCCCACCAGGGACCCCCACGCCTTGAGCCACCAGTACACTAGTGTTACCAAAATCTTGGCCACTTGTCCACGAGGCCAAATCAGAAGAACAAGGACAAGTGGTTTGGGGAGGAAGGAAAGAAACTTTACTTTATCGACAAAGGAGGAAAAATGGTAGAACTTCTCATCTCAAAATCCCAAATTTTCCAAGCATAGGCAGAAATACAGAGCTTTTAAAGGGAGGGTTCTTGGCTTCAGGTAATTACTGTGGTTAACTATTCTAATCATCCCATCTCCACCAAAGACAAAGTCTGTGAACTCTGCCAGCCACCTACCTGGGGGGCTGGCACCACCTAGGAGTTTTAACAAAAGACTTAGCCTGCCTCAGGGATGTAGACCAAAATGCAGTTCCCAAAAAGAGAGAGGAAAGTTGTAAGGAGACAGAAAAATTTCTTTGTTTTTTTTTCTTCAGACCATTCCACCTGTTACATATTCCCCACTCTCAGTATTTCCCTTCCATATCTATGGGAGGAGAGGCAACTACTCTGTTACACTTGGACCTGGTTCAAGCAAATGCCTGTGGTCTGAGAACCCATAACCACTGCCTAGATAGCCTCACAGAGCTGCTACTGGCACCCTGGGCACAGCAATCCCCACAACACAAGCCTCAGTGAAGAGGGTCTCACCCAGCACCCAACTCAAATATCCTACAATCATCTGGTGAACAACCCAACACTCAGCACAAACAGCATGCAGTACAGGTTTGAAAAGAGGCAATCACAGGAAAACCATGTTAGCATTCCAGAATAGGAAAAAAGCACCATCTAGAAACCTCTCCTTCTTCTAAGCAAGCAAGAGAGTTCCTAGGAAAGAAGAGGTTCCCTGAAAACCTATTAACTATGAGTTGAGAAAAGAGGTTTTAGATGAGAAGGAATCAGCAAAATAACCTTGGCAACATGAAAAATCAAAACAGATCAACACCCCCAAGGGATCACAATGAAGCTACAGCAGTGACCTCTAACTACAAGAAAATTGTTGAAATAACATAAATGAAATTCAGAATATGGATGACAAATAAGATGAATGGAATTGAAGAGAAAGTTGAAAACCAACAAAAAGAAAGCCAAAAAATAATTCAGGAAATTAGAGAAAAAGTTACTAAAGACCTAGACAACACAAGGTAGGATATAATAGAATCCTAAAGAAGTGAAAGAGTCATTTAGGAAATTTCAAAATACAGCAGAAAGCTTCATCAACAGATTAAAACAAGGAGAAGGAAAAAATCTCCCCAACTCATTCTACGAAGCCAGTATCGCCTGATATCGAAGCCAGGAAAGGATGCAACAAACAGAAAATTACAGACCAATACCCCTTATGAATATAGATGCAAAAACCCTCAATAAAATACTAGAAAACCAAATTCAACAACCCATCACAAAAGTAATAACCATCATGCCCAAGTGAGCTTCATCCCAGGGATGCAAGCATGGTGTAATTACATATGTAATTCAAAAAATGTGATTCAATGCATAAATAAAAGTAAAGATAAAGATCATATGTGCATCTCAATAGATGCAAAAAAAGCATTTGACAAAATACAGCACCCATTCATAATAAAAACCCTAAAAACACTATGCATAGAAGGAATATATCTCAAAATTATAAAAGCCATATATGACAAAACCACAGCCAACATCATATTGAATGGGGGAAAGTTGAAAACATTCCCACTAAGAACTGGAACAAAACAAGGGTGCCAGCTGTCACCAATTCTATTCAACATAGTACTAGAAGTCCTAGCCAGAGCAATCAGGCAAGAGACAGAAATAAATGGAATACAAATCAGGAAAGAGCAGGTTAAACTATTGCTTTTACCTAATGATATGATCCTGTATCCAGAAAACTCCCCAAACCCCAAGAGACTCCTGGAATTGATAAATAATTTCAGCAAAGTCTCAGGATATAAAATCAATATACACAAATCAGTAGAATTTCTATATACCAATAACAGTCAAGCTGAGACACAAATAGTAAAATTAAAGACTCAATAGCATTCAAAATAGCAATAACGAAAATAAAATACATAGGAATATACTTAAGCAAAGAGGTGAAATATTTGTACAACGAGAATTAGGAAACTCTCAAGAATGAAATTACAGATGACATTAACTAATGAGAATTGCTTGGAAGCAACAAGAAGCTCTTGTATAACATTATTGATGTTAAAAAGGGTGTTGGGTTCTATATAGATTCTAGCTATCAGCCCTTCATTGGATGTGCAGCATGCGAATATTATCTCTCATTCTATAGGCTGCCTGTTTGCTTTCATGATAGTTTCCTTGGCTATGAAGAAGCTTTATAATTTGATCAGGTCCCATTTATTTACTTTTTGTTGTTGCTGTGATTGCCTTTGAGGTCTTTTTAATAAATTATTTCCCTAGGCCAATGTCTATAAGAGTTTCTCCAACATTTTCCTCTATAATTCTTATAGTTTCATGCCTTAGGTTTAAGTCTGTTATTCACCATGAGTTGATTTCTGTGAGAGATGAGAGGTGTGGATCCTGTTTCAGTCTTCTCTACATGTGGCTATCCAATTTTCCCAGCACCATTTCTTGAATAAGAATTCTTTTCCCCAATGTATGTTTTTGTCTGCTTTGTCAAAGATTAGATGGCTATATGAGGATGGCTTTATATCTGGGTTCTCAGTTCTGTTCCACTGGTCTATGTCTCTGTTCTTGTGCCAGTACCATGCTGTTTTAGTTACCATAGCCTTGTAGTATAGCTTGAAGTCTGGTAAATTGATGTCTTCCAATTTGTTCTTTTTGCTTAAGATTGCTTTTGCTATACGGAGTCTTCTCTGGTTCCATATGAACCATAGAATTATTTTTTCTAGATATGTGAAAAATGATGTTGGTATTTAATAGGGATTGCACTGAATCTGTAGATCACTTTGGGGAGTATAGACATTTTAACAATGTTGATTCTGCCAATCCATGAGCATGGTATGATTTTCCACCTGTTTACATCCTCTGCTATTTCCTTCCTCTGTGTTTCATAGTTCTCCCTGTAGAGATCTTTTAGCTCCTTAGTTAAATATATTCCAGGGATTTTATTTACTTTGTTGCTATGTGAAGGGTATTCAGTCTTTGATTTGCTTCTCAGTTTGACTGTTGTTGGCGCATAGGAATGCTACTGATTTCTGTACATTGATTTTGTAACCTGAGACTTTGCTTATTTGTTTATCAATTCCAGTAGTCTCATGGCAGAATTGTTGGGGTTTTCTAGATATAAGATAACATCATCAGGAAAAAGTGATAGTTTGACCTCTTCTACCCCCATTTGGATGCCCTTTATTTCCTTCTCTTTTCTGATTGCTCTGGCTAGGAATTCTAGCACTATGTTGAATAGAAGTGATGATAGAGGGCATCCTTTTCTGATTCCAGTTCTAAGTGGGAATGCTTTCAATTTTTCCGCGTTTAGTATGATGTTGGCTGTGGGTTTGTCATATATGGCTTTTATCATTTTTAGGTAAGTGCCATATATTCCTATTTTGTTAAGTATTCTTATCAGAAATTCTCAAAACAATAAATGTTGGCATGGCTGCACAGAGGTAGGAACACTTATACACTGCTGGGGGTTTACAAACTAGTATGACCTCTGTGGAAAGTAATATGGAGATACCTTAAAGAGATACAAGTAGAACTACCATTTTATCCAACAATCCCATTACTGGGCATCTACCCAAAGGAAAAAAAAAAGACATTCTATAAAAAAGACTTCTTCACTAGAATGTTTATAGCAGCACAATTGACAATTGCAAATATGTGGAAACAACCCAAGTGTCCATCAATACATGAGTGGATTATTAAAACGTGGTATATGTATACCATGGAGTTCTACTCAACCACAAAAAAACAATGATGATATAGCACCTTTTGTGTTATCCTGGATATAGCTGTAGCCCATTCTACTAAATGAAGTATCACAAGAATGGAAAAAGAAGCACCACATATACTCACAATCAAATTGGTATTAACTGATCAACACTATGTGCACATATAGTAGTAACATTTATCAGTTATCAGGCAGGTGGGAGAGAGGAGGAAGGGATGGGTACATACACACCTAACTGGTGCAGTGCACACCATCTGCGGAATGGACATGCTTGATGCTCTGACTTGTGTGGGGCAAAGGCAATATACATAACCTAAACATTTGTACCCCTGCAATATGCTTAAATGAAAAAAGTGTGTTGGATCTAGTCTCCTAAATTTCAATCCTTTTCTACTCTTAACAGGATGCCAACAACTTAGATCTGGAGCCTAACAAATTAAAAACCATTAAATCTGATACTAGCAAAAATGCATAAATATATATTTTCATTTGCACATGCATCCATAGAATCCCCAGCCTACACCCTTCTAACTGCCTATTCTTTTCAAAAGCATCTGGTCCTGTGAATAATAGTGGACTAGAACAGTTTCAGCTCTGATATTTGCCCCCCAAAAAGAACTAACTGAAATCAGCAGAATAGCAAGCATCCCAAGTACTTTGTGTGAGCCCAGTTACATAGCATCTTTCTGTACAAACTCCAGGGTGAAAGTAGACTTAGGGAAGCAATTGCCTCTCTACAAAATGTTTTAATGCATGGATACCAAGGTTACAGTTTTCTTAGAAACGCAGCAATACAGAGATGATATCAATCCTAAATACTAACACCCCACATGTGCAATTATTCTATTAGCTCATAGAAGAATGCCTATTCTAAATTGTCTCTTTTGTGAAAATATATGGCAGGTCTTCATATTTCCGATTGCATTTTTACTTCACTTATCTTAATACCACACTTAATAAAGAGAAAAGAATTGATTAAGAGTGAAATTATAATTATCCAATTGAAGAAAAACCCATTGCTTCCACGCACTTCTAATTCCTGAAAAATCTGACAAATGTCTAAAGATCTCCCCATTATCATTTAGATGAAAGAAGGTATAAACTGCCAACAACATTTAAATGCTGATTTATCTATATTTTCCTTGTGGGAGAGAAGAGGTCTTACTAAGCCAATTAAAGGTGAAATTAAAGCCGGGAGCCTACAATCCTCATCCCTCCCAGCAATCTTCAGAGAAAAATAGGAAATGGCTATAACCTGAAGTTTAGAGATAGTTTCTTTAATTCTCACTGCATGCTCTTCCACTGGTCAAATCACCACTGCTATAGTTTGTCCAGCATAGTTAATATTATGACTTCAAGAGAAAGCAAACAAAAAAAAAAGATGGAGAAAGGGAAATTATGATAATAATACACATCTGATATACATATTTTAATGATACATTTCTATCCTTTCTGCATAAATCTCCAGAAAATCATGAAGAATGAAGAAAGTCAATTCATAAAAAGTTATGTACTATATGATTTCATTTATACAACATTCTTTAAATGACAATATTATACAAAGAATAACAGATTAGTTATTGCTACAGAATAAGGAGGGGTGGAGTTGGGAGGAAATAAAGGGAGTAAGTGGTACTATATAAAAGGGCAACATAAGTGATTCTTGTGGTTATGGAGATCTTCTTTAACTGAACTGTATCAATGTCAATGTCCTGGTTGTGATGTATTATTATAATTTTATATCATGTTACCAATGAGGCAAATTGGGTAAAATGTACATGGGAATTATTCTTATAATTGAATTCTATATTATTTCTTACAATTGAATGGTAACAAACAATTATCTCAAAATAAAAATATTTACTAAAAATCAATTATATTTATTTTATAACTGAACATTAGAAAACTTAAGTTAAAAATAAAAAAATACCACTTAAAGGAGAATAACAAATATGAGATACTTAAGAATAAATCTAAGGTACAAGACCTATATACTAAAGACAACAAAATATTGCTTAAATGGGTTAAAGAAAAAACCCAGTAAATGAATATATGTCTTGTTCATAGGTTAAAAGACTCAATATCATTAGGATGCCAACTTTCCCTCAAATTTATCTATAATGAAAATTAAATATTCAATTTAAAAATTTAAAATTCAAAGCAATCTCAATTGAAATCTCTGTTGGATTTTATTTAGAAATTAATGAGTTCAGTCTAAGATCCATGTGAAAATACAAAGGACTTAGAATAGTCAAAACACTCACGTTACAAAGCTACAATAATCATGACAGCATGGTGTTAGTATAAAGACAGATAAAGAGATTAATGGAATATAATAGAGTATGAAGAAATAGACCCACACAGGAATGGGAAACTGATTTTCAACACAGACACATAAGCAATTTGGTGAAGAAAAGAAAATCTTTACAACAAATAGTGCTAGAATAATTGGATATTCATATGCAAGTAAACAAAAAATAAACAAAATATCCCCTAACACCACGTTTTAAAAAAATGACTCAAAATGCATCATAGACCTGATCATAAACCTAAATCTATGAAACTTCTAGAGAAAACATAGGAGAAAAATAGGAAAAATATTCTACAATTCATATGGAACCACGAAAGGATACAAATAGCCAAACCAAACTTGAGAGAGAAGGAGAAATCTGGAGGCATCACACCTCCTGATTTCAAAATATATTACAAATCTACAGTAATTAAAACAGTATGGTACTGGCATCAAAACAGATAAGTGGATCAATGGAACAGAACAGAAAGCCAAGAACTAAACATATGCATCTATGGTCAATTGATCTTCAACAAGGTTGTGAAAAATACACTATGGGGAAAGGACAATCTTTTCAATAAATGCTGTTTGAAAAATTAGATTTTCATGTGTGAAAAAATAAAATTGGACCCTTATCTTACACCATACACAAAAATCAACTGAAAATGGATTAAGATTTAAACATAAGACATAAAACTCTTAGACTAAAACATAGAGGAAAGTCTTCATGACATTGGTCTAGGCAATAATTTCTTGGATATGACAACAAAAGTACAAGCAACAAGAGCAAAAATAGCTAAATAGAACTACATGAAACTAAAAAGCTCCTTCTCGGCAAAGAAACCAATCAACACAATGAAAAGACAACCCATGAAATGAGAGAAAACATTTACAAACTGTATATCTTATAGGGATTAATATTCAAAATATATGAGGAACTCATACATCTCGATAGCAAAGAAACCACAAATAACGGAATTTTAAAAATGGGCAAAGGATTTGAAGAGACATTTCTTCAATGAAGACATACAAATCAGCAGGTTTATGAAAAGCTGCTCAACATCACTAATCATCAGGTAAATGCAAAGCAAAACCACAATGAAATATCAGGTCACAATCATTAGGATGACTATTATCAAAAAACAATTAAACAACAGAAGACAAGTGCTGGTGAGAATGTGGAGAAATTGGATCCCTTATACAATGCTGGCAAATTTAAAATGGTGTAATCACTATGGAAAACAGAATGGAGGTTCCTTGATACATAAAAATAGAACTACCATGTGATCCAGCAATCACACTTCTGTGTATACATCTAAAGGAAATGAAATCAGGATCTTGAAGAGATATCTGTATTCCCATGTTCATTAGAGCATTATTCACAATAGCTGAAATATGGAAAAAATATGAGTATCTATCAACAGATGATGGAATATTACTTAGCTTTAAAAGACAAGGGAAGCCTTCCACATGTGACAACATAGATGAACCTGGAGGACATTGTGCTAATTGCAATAAGCCCCACTCGGGAAAAATACTGCATGACTCCACTTATATGTAGTATCTAAAATGGTCAGACTTACAGAAACACAGAGTAGAATGATGGCTGCTTAGGGATAGGGGCAAGGGGAAATGGGGAGTTGCTGTTCGATGGGTACAAAGTTTCAGTTATACAAGATGAATAAGTTCTAGAGACCGTTGTACAACAGTGTGCCTATGGTTAAAGATACTACTGTATTGTGCACCTAAAATATGTTAAGAGGATAGATCTCATGTTAAGTGTTATTACTAAGCATATATTTAAAAATTTCATGACTTTGATTTACATAAATATTTCTTAGAGGTGACACTGTGGTAGGCAGAATTCTAGGATGTCCTCCCCCTGTCCAAGTTTTCTGGTCTCTGGTATCTATCTATCTATCTATCTATCTATCTATCTATCTATGTATCTAATCTTATATATATATATATAACCTTCCTGCAGTTGTCCAAACACTTCTTCGAATCACACTGATTTCTTAATATACTTTAATGTGGTTCCCAACCTCATGACTCTACTTAAATTATTCTTGCCAAGATAACAAATATTCTTGTAGTTGAAATTAATGAATCCTTTTTGTAATCCTTATCCTATAATCTTTGGATACTGTTGACTACCATCTCATTTTCAAGGTATTCTCCCTTGCTTTACCAAAACCATATTCTCCAGATATTTCTCTTTTCAATCTCTTTTGATGGCTACTTTTACTACGGCCATCCCTTAAATATGAGTACTCATTTCTTAGGGATCTGTTCTGAGCCTTTTTCTTGCCTCTCTATGTGCTCTATCTGGGATCTCCCAATGCAAATGGCTTCAATTACTACCCATCTGTTAATGACTCTCAAATTTATATCTTTATCCCAAGTTCACCTCTACATTTCACACATCCTACTGCTTCCTATATAATTACAGTGGGATGTCTTACTAAAAATCTAAATTATTATACTTTGAATTCCATAATCTTTCTCTTACAGAGTTGTCTCTTTTAGGAACTGGTATCTACCACGTTGTCCAAGCATTAGAGAGTCTTTGTTTGATCTCTCACCCTCTGCCCTAGCTGATACATAACAAAGTCTTGTGAACTATCACAGTAAAATCTCTTGAATCCACCTTCACTGTCACAAGCCTAGTCCATGCCTCCATTTATCTTTCCTATGGATTGCTGCAACACTTTCCTAAATGACTGTGCTGCTTCTACTCTTGTTCTCCCACTCTGCCTTGCTAGGCTGCACTTAGCAGTAAGAGTTATTTTTTAAATTCCCCTGCTAAAAGTATTCAATAGTTTTTCGTTATTATCAATATTAAGCCTAATACATGGCTTTATAGTCCTTATTGTTTAACTCCTGCTTCTCTCCCGAGTCTTGTCTATTACCACTCTGACCCTCAAGCTCTCCTCTCTACATTGGATTTTCAGTTCCCAGACATTCTGTGCTTGTTCTCCTCTAAAAGCCTCTTCACACTCTGTTTCCTACAAAATCACATTAATTCCTCTGTGCTTTTCTTAACCAACTATTCTTTACCCTTCATGTCTGATCTATATGTTAAATCATCCTACAAAGCCTTCCCTGAAATTCAAGCTTACTTAGATACTTTCACTCTCTGTTTACATATTACTCTGTACTTCTGTCTTGGCATTTATCACACTGTATTTAAATTGATTTGTTTATTTATTTATTTATTTTGCTCCAGAATCCAAATATTATATTTTGTGAAGATTCAAGTTTTATGAGAAGATTAACAAATTTAACTTTTTTGGCCTTGGCTTGGATTTTAATATCCTACTGACATCAGGTTTTGCTTGTCCACCATTACCCACTCCGATAATAGCATGATCACAATATTGATTTAGCTTTCTGCTTCTTTTTTTAACAGTGCCTGATGTATTCAATATTATACTGCCTAAGTAGAATTTCTGTGGACTATAAAGCTAGATACAAAAATAGTCAAGAAATCTACAGAACTGTATCAAGAAAGCAACAGAATTCCCATATCATCTTATTCCTCCAAAAAATAAAGTAAATGCTTTAGTACAAATAGCCTGGCCATGGCCTTTAAGAATAGCACATCATACTTGACACAGATGTAAGAGATGATAAAATCTAGAATTGGAAACCATTTCTAGTCAAATAATCAAGAAAGTCAAGAGGTCCTGCTATTGCTGTAAAAACATCTTTATTAAAATACGGATATCTTCAAAGGTCAAAAAAGCCTCAACCATTATTATCTTTCAGAATAATGTAGTCATTTCTATCCTGAGCTTTTTTTTGTACTTTTACATGCTACTATTCTTTTTATTTCAAAGTATTATGGTGGTTACGGTGGTACAAATGTTTTTGGTTACACGGACAGCTTTTGTTATGCTTGAGCCACAGTTAAAAGCATGCCCATCTCCCAGATAGTGTTCATTGTACCTGTTAGGTGTATATTCTAGCCCATCACCTCCTCCCCCCTCCCCTGGCTTGATTTCCATTGAGTTTTACTTCCCTCTATGCACATGTGTGCACATCAGTTAGTTCTAATTTAATAGTGAGTACATATGGTGTTTGTGTTTCCATTCTGGAGATACTTAGCTTAGGAGAATGGTCTCCAGTTCCATCCAAATTGCCGCAAAAGGCATTAAGTTATCCTTCTTCATGGCTGAGTAGTATTCCATGGCATACCACATTTTGTTAATCCACTCATGAATTGATGGGCATTTGGGTTGATTTCACATCTTTGCTTTTGTGAATTGTGCTGTAAAAAAAAAAACATTCAAGTGCAGGTGCCTTTTTGATAAAATGACTTATTTTCCTTTTATTAAATATCCAGTAGTGAGATTGCTAGATCAAATGGTAGGTCAACTTTTCATTCTTTGAGGACTCTCTATACTGTTTTCCATAGAGGTTGTACTAATTTGCAGTCCCACCAACAATGTATAAGTGTTCCTTTCTCTCTGCATCCATACAAACATCTATTGCTTCTGGACTTTTCAATAAAGCCATTCTGACTGGGGTAAGGTGATATCTCATTGTGGGTTTAATTTACATTCCCCTGATGATGACGGATGTTGAGCATTCTTTCATATGTTTATTGGCCATTTGTCTCTTGAAAATCTTCTGCTCATGTCTTTTACCCACTTTTCAAGGGAGTTGTTTGATTTCTTCTTGCTGATTTGCTTGAGTTCTTTGTAGATTCTGGTTATTAGTCCTTTATCAGATGTATAGCTTGCGAATATCTTCTCCCATTCTGCAGATTGTCTATTTGCTCTGTTGATTATTTTCTTGGCTGTACAGAAGCTTTTTTTTTTTACATCAATTTTTTAAATTTATTTCAGCATATTATGGGGGTACAGATGTTTCTGTTACATATGTTGCCCTTGCCCCCACCTCCCTCCCTAAGTCCGAGTTTCAAATATGTCCATCATTTGGGTGGTGCACATTGCACTCTTTGTGCACGCCTCTACCCCTCCTCTCCGCCCGCGGGGGGCGCGCGCGCGGGCGCCCCCGGCGCCCCCCGGGCCGGCGAGGAGGGGAATAGGCGTGCACAAAGAGTGCAATGTGCACCACCCAAATGATGGACATAATTGAAACTCGGACTTAGGGAGGGAGGTGGGGGCAAGGGCAACATATGTAACAGAAACATCTGTACCCCCATAATATGCTGAAATAAATAAAAAAAAATAAAAATCTGACTAGAAAAAAAAAAAAGAAATTTTACAGAAATGCGATAAAGAAAGTGAGAGACTGTGGTATTTGAACAAGATTACTTCCTTCTTCCCTCTTCCCAGTGAGCAAGATTGACTGCCCCAGAATTTGACAGTAAAGAACTCAGGGTTTCTTCTTCCTCCAGCACCCAGCTGAAGGGCTTTCTTCTTAAGAGAAGTAGGAATTCTATTTATCATCCTGCCTGCAACTGCCTGTTTTTCTGGTACTAAGTCAGTCCTGAGTGAGTACCTTAGAGAGGCAGGAGCTTCTACTCAACTCTCACTTATGGAATGACAGTTCTATCTTGGGTGTGACACATGAGAATCTCGGGGCCCCATATCCCTTTGCCTGGCTTCTGAGGCATACCAGGAGAGGCAACACAAAAGGACATCAGGCTACCTCCTCCCACTCCCTAGAATGGGGATATCACTCAGAAGTTTGCCATTACTGCCCCTCCAGCTTCAGAGATCTGGGTCAGAGATTTTGCTTGTGTGAAGAAGCAGGCTGTATAACATATAGCTCCTAATCTCTTTCTAAAGGAACTCAGTTCCTTTTCAATAGATCATGGAGAAGTTTAGACATGAAGGTGCTCTTAAGGACGGTGGAGACTGTGGTGAAAAAGAACTAACAGGAATTTACGGATCTAATAATGATATAGCTTAGACCATAGGCTGGCTGGTTTTTAGAAGAGAACTGGGAAGTAAGTCATCTAGAAGAAACTCTCATGGTAACAGAAAAAATTTCAAACATTGGCCTCAGAAACTATTTAATTGAAGGAGTCACCATTATATTAGTTTGTTTATAAAGGAATGTATGCTTCAGGGCATTTTTGAAAGAAATGAAGTAGTCAGTTGCAAATAGTGGAGTTTAACAGGTAGATATGGTCAAAGAAAAAGTGAAAGACAGCCTACCAGTACGTCTGTCATCTCCGGGTGACTGTTAACATACCCAAAGCTGAACAACATCAGAGGTTTAACATTTTGGGGGCTGGGATCTGAAAAATCACTGAAATTATTTAGCCAATCACTAAACAAATACAAAAGAAAATAATGGGAGGATGAAAAATAGCAGATTAGGGGTGACCTCCTTGCTCCCTGCTCTCAGAGGGAAAGAAGGTGGACAGCCAGACGCGAGTGAAGCGCTCTCCAGCAAGATCAGCTTCGTGAATCTGCACTGAGGAAAACAAAGGCGAACTGGAGAATCAGCTACAAATTATGGAGAGTGTGGGACAAATAGTGGGGAGTGCAGCATCGGATGGCCACGCCCATTGTGGGGCTGGCCCAGGCAGTGTGATCTGACCCACAGGATGGCGAATCTTCCTCCACCAACCTCCACACCCACAGAGGCAGGGAAGCACCTGAAGTCAGTGCTAAGTGACAGCATGGGCCGGTGGGGAATGGAGACAGGAGCGAGAAACATTTTGAACTCTCCCAGGTGCTGTGCTAGGTCTGCATCCAGTGGGGTGAGGGACTGTCCTGAGCAGGTGATTCCCGGATCGGACACTTCCCTAGCCCATAGGGGAGAGTTTGGTGATAGGCTTCTCACCACAGGAGACTGCCAGGACCAGATTGGGGGAGGTGAACACCATAAAGGAGGCTCAGCTGGAAGAATTTGCTGAAAATTCAGCCAGGGTTGGGAGGGACAGAGCACAGAATTCTCCTGCTGATCTGTCCAGACTCAGTGTGTTAGGGAAGCAGAGGGCTCAGCAGGCGGCTCTGGGAGACAGCTCCCAGGAGACAGCAGCGACAAACCCCAGCTCCTGATACCCGCCCGGTGCAGTCATCTCCAGCCCTGACTCTCAGTGGGCGGGCGGCCACCATTTTGGGAGTCAAAAGACTAAAGATACCAAGGCTTGTTGCCCAGGCAATGATCTGAGTCATTACCACTGCCTCAGTGGCAGAGCTGGTCACGCCCTTCGAGGAGGAGAGTAATGCGAGAAGCCACTTTTTCTCCCAAAACTGTGGACAGTCTTTCCCAGCTGGTGACTCAAACTCTGCCTTCGAAAGACAGAAAAGGAAGAAAGACTTATTTTTCTGCTGAGTAACCAGGCAGTCTTAGGTGGCCCTGTTCTATTCAGCCGCTGGCGCTGTGCGCCAAAAAGATGGTGAACTAAAGGAGGCCACTTGTAGAGCCATGATTGGAACGATATAAACACCTCCTCTCCCAGGTGACTGGACCCCCCTAACGCCTCGCGCCAAAGGGACTGTCTCTGCCTCTGGGTGGAGTAAAAGGGTTGCTTTATATATATATATATTTTTTTTTTCTTATTTTTTAGATACATTTTTTTAATTTTCATTTTTTATGTTTTGTATTTTATTATTATTTTTTTCTCATTCTTTTCTTTTTCCTTTTTACTCTTTTTCTGTGAGTGTGTATGTGTGTGCATGTATATTTGAATCCCATGACCACAGCAGCCCATTTGTTGCATCTCCACAGCTGGGCTATTTTGCACCAAAGAGTCAGCACGCAACCCTAAGAGTGTCTAGTAATCAAGGAGGGCTCTCTTCAAGCTGAGACACGTGGTCATCTCTTTGCTGCATCTTGGTAGCCAGAGCTGCCAGCCAAACGGACAGACTCCACAATGGGAAGGGCCAAGTAGAGAGTGAAGGAGGCTGTTTTCCAAGCTGGGTCCTGCAGCCTCCTTTTCGTTGTGACTTGGTAACTGGCGCCTCCTTCCAAAGAAACAGCTCCCCACCCTTGGTAGTGTGGAGGAACAAGGAAAGCTTTTCTCTGAGCTATGGCCCCGCAGGGGTGGTGGATGGCCCTTGACTACGATCAGACCACTGATATTGTGTACCAAAGGGACTGACCCCACATCTGCTGGGGAGAAGTAGCTAAAACCCTAGGCTAACAGAACAGAGGACCAGAGGACATCTCCTCAGCTCTACCAAGGAATATCCCTTTGGAGTCCCAAAATTAAGTCCATAATCCAGTCCCAGCACCTCCAGTTCTTGATAAAGTATCCTGATGAGAAAGAATCAGCGAAAGAACACACGAAACATGAAAGATCAGAGAGGAAAGTCACCTCCAAAAGAAAATATTTGATCTCCATCAATTGATACCAACATACATGATACAATTAATCTGACAGAGGAGGAATTTCGATTATAGATTGTAAGGAAATAACGGAATTGAAGAGAAAATAGAATCCCAACATAAATAAACCACAAGAACAATCCAGGAAATGAATGAAAAATTCTCCAAGGAAATTGAAATACTACGTAAAAACCAAACAGAATTCTTGTCAATGAGGGAGGAATTCAAGGAATTTCAAAACACAGTGGAAAGCCTCAAGAACAGAACAAATCATGCAGAGGAAAGAATCTCAGAGCTTGAAGATACTGACTACATTCTGAACAAATCAGATGAAGAAAAAGAACTCAGAAACAAGAGACAAGATCAAAACTTACAAGAAATGTGGGATTATGTAAAGAAACAGAATCTTAGGATCATTGGTCTTCCAAAGAGAGAAGAAGAAGATACTCAAGGGCTGGAAAACTTATTTCATGGAATACTGGAGGAAAATATGCCAGGTCTGGCCAGGAATCTTGATATCCAGATACAAGAAGCACACAGAACTCCTGGGAGACTCAATGTGAAAAGGCAATCACCACATCATGTAGTTATTAGACTGACCAAAGTAAACACAAAAGAAGCAATTCTTCAAGTGGTGAGACAAAAGCAGCAAATAACCTATAAAGGAAAGCCGATCAGACTAACTGCTGATTTCTCAACTGAAACCTTACAAGCCAGAAGGGACTGGGTCCCTATCCCTAATCTACTAAAACAGAATAATGCCCAACCCAGAATTTTTTATCTGGTAAAATTAAGTTTCATTTATGAGGGAGTAATAAAGTCCTTCCCAGACAAGCAATCACTGATGGATTTTGCAAAGACCAGACCAGACCAGCCCTACAGGAAGTACTCAGACCTGCATTACACGCTGAACAGCATAAAAGACACTCTTGAAAGTAAAATCATTCAAGAGTTAAAGCTACAATGTGGACTTCATGATGGCTCAAGAAGCAAAACAAAACAACAGGTTTTCAACCAACAATATGAATGAAATCTGCCACAATACTCAATTCTCTCAATAAATGTAAATGGCCTGAACTGTCCTTTGAAGAGACACAGGCTGGTAGACTGGATAAAAATCCACAAGCCTAGTATCTGCTGCCTACAGGAAATGCATCTAATCCACAAAGATGCCTTCAGACTAAAGGTTAAGCGATGGAAAACTATCATCCAGGCGAATGGAAGTCAAGGGAAAGCAGGGGTAGCTATACTAGTTTCAGAAATCATAAACTCTAAAATAGCAAAACTAAAAAAGGACAAAGATGGCCACTATCTATTGGTGAAAGGGAAGATCCAACAAGAAGAGTTTACAATCTGTAAATCTATGTACCCAATACACGAGCACCCAGTTACATAAAGCAAACCTTGTCTAATCTAAATAGCATGATAAATAATAACACCATAGTAACAGGGGACTTCAACAACCCACTGAAGGAACTTGGAAGGTCTTCCAAACAGAAAATATCAAAGAAATAATGGACTTAAACAGAGCTCTTGAACAAAAGGGTCTGACAGATCTCTACAGAACATTCCACCCAAATAAAGCTGAATTTACATTCTTCTCATCAGCCCATGAAACTTTCTCCAAAATTGATCACATACTAGGCCACAAATCAGACCTCAACAAATTCAGAAAAATAGAAATTATACCGTGTACTTTCCAGACCATAGTGATATAAAATTAGAGTTCAATTCCAACAGAAATACTCGCCACCTCACAAAGTCATGGAAATTAAACATCCTATTGTTGACTAACTACTGGGTCAAGGAGGAAATACAGAGGGAAATCAAGACTTCTTCGAACTAAATGATAACAGAGAAACTAGCTATCAAAACCTGTGGGATACAGCAAAAGCATTCCTGAGAGGAAAACTAATATCAATAAATTCTCATATCCCCAAACAGAAAGTTTAGAAATCGACAATCTAATAAATAGAATCATGGACTTGGAAAAGGAAGTGCAAATCAATCCCAATCCAAGTAGAACAAAAGAAATAACTAGGATTGAAGCAGAACAAAATGAAATAGAGAACAAGAGAACTATACAGAAGATGAAGAAAACCAAAAGCTGGTTTTTTGAAAAGATAAACAAAATTGACACCCAAGTGGCTAGATTAACTAGAATCCAAAGGGAAAGGTCTCTAATAAACTCAATGAAAAATGAAAAAGGAGAGGTCACAACAGATACCACGGAAATACAAAACATTATTTTTGATTACTATAAAAACCTATCTGCCCAAAAACTATATACTGAGGAGGATATGAACAAATTACTGGAAACAAACAATCTCTCTAAGTTCACCCAGGAGGTAAAAGAATATCTGAATAGACCAATCTCAAGCTCAGATATTGGAGCAGCAATCAAAAACCTCGCAAAACATAAATGTCCTGGATCAGATTGCTGCACTTTGGAGTTTTACCAAACATTCAAAGAAGAACTCATACCTATACTACAGAAATTATTACACAATGTGGAGAAAGATGGTATCCTTCCTAACTCATTCTATTAAGCCAATATCACCTTGATACCATAGCCAGGAAAGAACACAACAAGTAAAGAAAACTACAGACCAATATCCCTCATGAATATAGATGCAAAAATCCTCAATAAAATTTTAGCAAATAGAATTCAGCAGCACATCAAAAAAATAATTCACCATGACCAGGTGGGCTTTATTTATGTGTAATACTTTGCATGTTCTTCCTTCTAAGGATCCGCAGTATGTATTATGGCTGTACTTTAAGGGTAGGTATACATTGTAGCTCGGGGAGTTTCATGATTAAAAGGCTGTTTGTAGAAGGTCGTCTTCATCAGCACCCCCTTTTATCAATACTCCAGAACTCCAGGCCCTACCTCCTTGTTCCCTCTTCACTAGACCTGAGGTGGTGGTACTAATGCATAGAATGGAAATTTCATGGACCATCTAATGAGGGTAGAAAGCTATTTTCCCTAAAACCAAACTTTGTAACAGAAACAACCAGAGTTTCATGCTAGGTGTCAAGTTTGTATCTCTATTTCCATTCAACAGCCATTATGTTCTCAGTATGCAAAGTTTCCTCACTCAAAAGATGACTAGAGCAGGAAGAAAAGAAAGAAGAATCTCCATGATTGAGTAAGCGGAGGTAAGTCATGTCTCCAGGCAGAATGGAGATGAAAAGAAAGCAACTACAGACAGTAGTATGCGACTGGAGAAAGCACAAGGGAATCAATAATACGATGTGGATTCTCTCTCTGAAGTTCCCCATAATGAGCTGGGTGACGTTAGATTAGTCCTGTAACCTCACTCTGCTTGAGTCTTCTTATATGTCAAATGGGAACATTAAGCATTGTCTTATAGGTCTCACAGCACTATTGAAAGGCAATAAGATAATACATATGGAGGCTATTTGGAAAATGTTATATAAACTGCATTGGAACTTGTTAGATTATCAATGACAATATGTGGCCTGATGATGCATTTTAATTGATAATGGGTAAGATATGTCAAAAGAAAATTCTATTCTCACCTATGCAGGAATGCAGTAGCAGGGGAAGTGAAAGTATAAACATGAGACAGTTAGGAGATAGTCATTCAAAATGAAATTGACAGATGCATTGTCACATGGAGAGAATCATAACAATGTGAGAAGACCTAACAGGAGATGTCCTTAATTAAGGCCAGGAAAATACATAAAAAACACTGAGGACACCCAAGAAATAATTAGATGACTTCCTGGGGGAAATGAGACAGTGTGTTGAGAAAGAGAAAATATATCACAGAGACAAAACATAAGAAGCTAATAATGGAACAATCTAGGAATATCTGGTGGGTGTCTCTGCTATCCTCCAGAAATGTTTGTCAGAGGTTGTTAATGAGTGTGGATGCAAGAAGAAAGGATCACATTCCATATGGTCATCCATGTATCTTTCATGAAATGAGATTGTTTGTGTCAAAATGATGAGAAAATCTTAGAGTTAAAAGAAACTCTGAAATTGACTAGCAATTCCCCCTTCATTCAGGAGTTATGGACATGTTTTTACCTGCATTCAGAGAAGGGGAGCTCATGACATTATAAGCTACTCTATTCCATTATCGCATAATGCCTTTTGTTCAACAGCTCTTCTTTCCATGGAGCAGACGTGTAATGATGTCACTTGATCATTGCACATGTCTAACAAATGGCATTATTCTGTACATTACAAATATTTTTATTCTATTTCTGCTCCCCACCCCCCAGCATTTTCTGAATCCCTACTCTGTACCAGGCACTGTACTAAGCAGTGGGATTCAAAGATGGAAAAAAAATATCTTCAAATAATCCACAGATCTAGAATGTAAAAAAATTGTCATAACTCTGCACCCTTCACTGGAGTTCTTCAAATATTTGAGTGCAATATCTTTGTCTTTTCTTGGTCTTTTATTCTACTACATAAATACATACAGTTTCACCAAAAATTACTTATTTAATATTATTTCCAGATTTTCTCACTTTCTCATTTTATTTTCTTTTCTGGACATGATCCATTTTTCAAAATTTTCTTAAAATATGGTGCCCAAAATTTTAAAATTAAATAAGCAGTTAATTTTTTAGAACATACAGTTAGATAGAAATATAAGTTCTAATGTTTACTAGCAGAATAGGGCGATTATAGCTAGCAATAATGTATTGTATATTTCAAAGTAGCTTAAAGAGAGAAATTGAAATGTTCTCAATATATAGAAATGATAACTACTAAAAGTGATGGATACCCCAAATACTCTGACTTGATCATTACACGTTCTGTGCACATAACAAATTATCACATGTACCCCATATTATGTAAAAAATTATTTTTCAATAAAGATAATATGGTATCAATAAAAAGAAATGTGATATTAGAAATGTATAAAGGATATTTTATGATTATAATAAAAAACAAACTTGAGACGCACAGACAGCCCAGCTTTTGCTGGAATCATAGCCAAACCCTTAACAATAGAAAACAGTTGTGGATTTTACTGATTTGGGCAGCGTGATACAATGAGATAAACCCTGACTTCAGAGTAAAAAGATTGGCGTTTGAATCCTGTCCCTATCCTTTATTAGCTATAATACCTTGGCTAAGATACCATTCTCTGAGCATGTTTGATTATATTTAAAATAGGAATATTATCTACCTATTTCATAGAGTACTGAAAAGAAAAAAATGAAAACAAGGTGAGATCATATCTATGTAAGCGCTTCATAAACAATAAAATGTAATGCAAATGTAACATGGCATTGCTATTTTTATAATCAAATGGGTTGAGGCAGAACAAAATGTTCCCTTCTGTAATTACCTGAATTCAATAAAAGTGTGTTGTATTCTAACAAATTAAAATCCCTGTGATAGTAATAGCTACCATTTATTGAAGCCTTATTATGTGCCGGCGGAGTGCCATGTGCTTTATAAACATTATCCCATTTGGTTCCTGAGACACAGATAATGCTATGAGTCTTCCAAACCTGTTTTTATTTTCCTTTTGAGCACACAGCAAAGTTGTATTTTCTAACTTTACCTGTAGTTAGTTGAGGCCATATGATTGAATACTGGCCTACTCAGACCTGCCCATAACATGTCTGCTCCATCTTATTCCCCAAATGCTCTTTGGACATAAATTATCAGGGCAATCTCTGGTGCCATGCACTGAAGACGACTGAGGATTACAGTTTCTCTGTCAGCCTTGGTTCCTGAATTATGTTGTAGGTCAGAGTCTCCTTCCCAGATCCCCCATGCCAATTTGACATGTTGGAATTTGTTGTGAGCAAGAAATAAACTTTTGTTGAGTTAAGCTACTTAACTTCAAAGTTGGAGTTGGTTATTACAGAAGCTAGCATTAATTATCACATTTATTAGAGTTCCTTAAAACCTTTCCTTGATGTCATAATCAGGAAAGAATTTTTGTAAGATCCTACCACTATACCTACCAACCTACCAACAGCTGGGCATGTTTCTCCTTTCCAGAACGTAGGGATTTTTGTCTACTTTGTTCATTGTTTTACCTTAATTTCTTAGAAAAGGACTCAAACAATATTTTTTGAATAAATATATAGATGCATAAAAATATCTTTATGTATATGGTTACTTTTAATCCCAAGTCTCCAGATAAGGCGATGGTAATGCTGATTTATGAATATATATTCACACTATATCAAACTGCCCATTCAACCACTGCAAAGCTACAGCTGAAGATGACCGCTGCGTTTTATCAACTGCAACTTTACATTTTCGGAATATGCTCTCTGCTTAAGAGCAAATTCTGCAGCTCCTGTGGCTCATAATAATGGTCTACAAGGGCCATAAGTTACTTCCAGATCATCTAATGAAATCAAGGGATCGATATAGGTTTAACATTAATACATCTCTTCTCATTCTCCTTCGTTAACCAGACAGAATTTGGTGTCTCAGGGACTATTGTTCCCAAAAGACTAAACAAAAAAGGCCAGAGAAAAAACTAAGGATATGAAATGTTTAAAGGAGGATAGATAACCTTACTGATTTCTATTTTCTCTAAGCTACTGTGAGGAATAAAAGGGAAGAAAACTACTATTAATTAAATGCATTAAATCATATTTAATACTAATAGAAACATAAAAAGTATTATTTTTCTTATTTCTCCAGATTAAATCTTGAGATTCAACAAGATGAAGGTTATTGTACAGGTTCACAGAGCTCTTACATGATACAGTTTAATTCTACACTAGTTCTTTAGACTTAAAGTCTTCTGCTGTTTGAATGAATATTCTTTCAGTGGTTTATGATCACACATTTGCCACCACCAACTGGTAGCAAAAACACTGTTGTACAAGGTAATGGTTAAGGGCAGATATTTTAAGAAATTTGAAATTGGGATTAAAATCTGGCTTTGCTATTAATGGACTGTGAAATCTTGGGCAGTTTAATTAACTTTTCAGGACTTCAGTTCCCTTAAGTGTATGATGGTGGTGTAGGATAGGAAATTTGTTAGCATTAATCGATTTAATGCATTACAATTCTTTCATGGTGACTTTCACATAGTAAATGCTCAAAAATGCAAATATTTGCATCATTGTTATTCGTATTCCAGTCAATATCCCATTGAAAGCTTTTTAATGTTAAAGACTTGACCTTCCTCCACAATATTTGCAGCTTAATAATGAATACTTTTCTTTCTCTAGATTTATTTTAATAAGTTAAGATAGATTTATCAAGCACATGCTAGGATCTGTGCACAATGCCAGATACCAGAGATATATACACAATCAAGGTACACTTACACCTTCAAACTTCATTGAAGTTACATATCATTGGTGGCACTTAGCAACAAAAAAGAACAGGGAAGAATACCAAAAAAATTCACAGACCCAACACAGAATATTTCTTAAAAACGTAAAAGATCCTTTTTGTACAATATAGTCTAAAAACCATGAGAAGAGATTTCCAATTTCAAAATTCATGTGTAGAAAGCTTAGAAGCCATCGTTCTCATTCTTAAACCAAGATAAACCTGGGCAAACTTCAAATCAAGGACTTTTTTGGAATCAGGAGAGAATGGAGGTTTCAGGGTAAACCATCACCCTAAAAACCAAGGATACAGACTCATATAGAAAGAGACAACAACCAAGATCTGCTTACCTGGGCAGAAGCTGCTGCAGCCATCACTGGTAGGAACACCCAAGTGGTAGTTTTGACGAATAGCTGGAGACAGCATGGATGAGCGCAAATTGAAAATCTGCTGAATTCTACAGTCTTAGAAGTGGCCCCCACACATTCATGGGCTTATCTCCTGGAATCCACCAGGTTATCAGGGTGAAAATGTGCGAAAGAGCCTCTCCTGGCTCTGACACAGGGAGGGGAAGATTAATCGTTGAGGAATATACTAGAGCTTTCTCCATAACAAACGTCTACTCTGTGCAGTGAAGAGATTTTGTGAAACCCTTTCCATAGTTTGGGGAAAGACATTCCTCCCACATTGGCCTCTTTAGCCTTCCTGTTTCATCTGATGAAGGGAAAACGTAGTAAACGGGGGTCAGAACTGCATAGAAATATATCAGGAATGCCAGGGTAGGCATACGGGGCACTGGAAGGAGGGTGGGAAAGCCTATACCCATGGACAAGCACTTGTGAATGTCACCTTCCTAAAACTCAAGCCTACTAAAATACTGAGATGTAATCGGAAGATTATAGAAAACTAACTCCCAACCATGCCTTAAAACCACTCAAGTAGGCTTTCAGAATAATAACAATGGACTAAAGCAGAAAGAACAGCAAGACAGAGATTCTCTCTGTGAAGAAGTATTTGGAGAATCTCAAAGTCAGTAAGGGAGACAAAAAGAAGAATAATAGCAAAATTTGTTTTTTTTTTTTTTACCTCCTACAACATGTTGGGTTTTAGACAAAAAAAATTAAGTCACATTAAAAGTCAAGAAAAACGTAGACTAAAGAGACAAAGCAAGCATCATAATCATGTTCTGAATGACACAAATAATGTAATATTCAGACAGGGTATTTAAAATAGCTATGATTACTATGTTAGGGGTTCTAATGGAAAAAGTCGACAATATGCAAGAACAGATGGGTAATGTAATCAGAAAGATGGAAATCTTAAGGAAGAATTTCAAGGAAATGTTAGAAATCAAAACACTGAAATAAATAAAGAATGTCTTTTATGGACACACCAGTAGACTTAACACTACTTTGAAAGAAAAAATCATGAAATTGAAGAAATTTCAAAAACTAAATCTAAAAAAGAAAAGAATGAAAACAACAACAAAACAGTACATTGAAGAACTGTGGGGAATTTTCCAAGGATGTAACATAGGCATAATTGGATCACCAGAAGGAGAAGACAGGAGAGAATAAAGCAGAAATATTTAAAGTAATAATGTCAGCAAAATTTCTGAAATTAATTATAGACATCAAACCACAGATCCAAGAAGCTTAGAGAAAACAAAGTAAAATAAATCTACCTAGAACCCAGAACTAGGCATATCATATTGATACCTAGGCATATCATATTGAACCTGCAGAAATCAAAGGCAAAGAGAAAATCTTGAAAGAAGTCAGAGAAAAGAAAGTACCGTACGTACCTATAGAGTTACAAGAATAAGAATCACAGAAATGTTTTTATAAGAAATAATGCAAGCAAATAAAAAGTAGGGTGAAATCTTTAAAGCACCCCCAAAAAAAATCAATTCAGAATTGTGTATCTAGCAGACTTCTTTAAAAGTGAAAAGGAAATAAAGGCATTCTAGGCTAAAGAAAAACTGAGGGAATTTATCGCTAGCAGACCAGCACCCCAAGAAAAGTTGAAATAAGTTCTACAGAGAAAAAGAAAATTATATAGATCAAAAACTTGAATGTGCATAAAGAAAGGAAGAACATCAGAGAAAGAATAAGTGAAAGTAAAAACTTGTAGTTCTCGAAAGCAAGGAAGTACAAACCAACAAACCAATCAAAAACAAAAACAAAAACAAACAAAAACAAAAACACCACAATGTTGGGTCTCTGTCAAAGGAACACAGGAGCTAACTGAAAGAGTACCCAAAGGTCAAAGTTGGAACAATATGAAAAACAAACTAAATAAAGTAGTACTGGATGATAAGCCAAAGTATAAAATAGATATTCGTAAGCCCAAACTGATATAAATAAATCATTGAATAATAAATAAATTGGGGATAATAAACAAATCTCCTATGCAGAAAAATTCAAAATAATTCATGTAGATACTCCACCTTCAAGGCGATAGTGCATAGTTCCCAAATCCTTAAGTGTGGGCTGCACACGATGCCATTCACCCAAAGAACATAGCACTAAAAGGGGAAAAATAATAACCTTACCATGAAGAAACTACCTCTACCAGGTGATCGAGGTTGACATCAATAGTGGTAAATCATGTTGATGATACGTACTCTTGATATGATGCGATGAGGGTGATGCTCTACCCCTGTGGTCTTCCACCCGAACCCCATAATTCCAATCTACTAATAATTATGAATTGCCATTTCAACCTGAAAAACATCAGACAAATCCCATTGAACAAAATACCTGAGCAGTACTCAAAATTTTCAAAGTCAAAAACAAAAGAAGTTTGAGTACCTATAACTACCAAGATGTGTCTAAGGAGATATGATGATTAGATATAATGTGATTTCCTGAATTAGATCTGGCATCACACACACAAAAGAGAGTATTAAGTAAAAACGAAGGAAATATGAATAAGCAACAGTCTTTAGTTAAAGAAACAAAAAGATACCATTAACTACCCATTAGTATGGCTAAAACTAAAAAGAGTGATAATACAAAGCTTGGCAGGATGTGAAAAAATTATAGCTCTCATGTGCCTGGATGGGATATAAAATGGTACAGCCACCTTGGAAATAGTTATGGTTTCTTAAACGCACACCTACCATGAAATCCAGATATTCAACTTCTACATATTTATCTCAAATATATGAAAATGCACATTCACACAAAATGTATACACAAATACATACAGGCAAACCTCAGAGATATTATAGGTTCAGTCCTACATTACTGTAATAAAGCAAATATTGCAATAAAACAAGTCACACTCATTTTGGGTTTCCCAGCACATATAAAAGTTATGTTTACACTACACTGTAGTCTATTAAGTGTATGATAGCATTATATCTTAAAAAATGAATATTTTAATTTAAAACTACTTTATTGCTAAAAAATGCTAACCATCATCTGAGCCTTTGGTGAGTCATGACGTTTTTCCTGATGGAGGGTCTCGCCCGATGTTGATGGTTGCTGACAGAGCAGAGTGGTGAATCCTGAAGACTGAGATGGCAATTTCTTAAAATAAGACAACAATAAAGTTTGCTACATCAATTGACTCATTTCTTCTTGAAAGATTTCTCTGTAGCATGTGATGCTTTTTGAATTGCATTTTACCCACAATAGAACTGTTTTCAAAATTAGAGTTGCACTCTCTCAAACTCTGTTCTATCACTACATTTGCCACTGTTATAAAAGGTTGTCACTGTTTTATCAGCTATGTTTATGGAATATTCTAAATCGTTCATTGTCATTTCAAAAATGTTCACAGCATCTCCATCAGGAGTAGATGCCATCTCAAGAAACCACTTTCTTTGCTCATTCTTAAGAAGCAACTTCTTATCCTTTCAAGTTTTATCATGAGATTGCAGCAATTCATTCACATCTTCAAGCTCCACTTCTATTCCAGCTCTCTTGCTATTTCCACCACATCTGCAGTAACTTCCTGCACTAATGTCTGGAGCCCCTCAAAGTCATTTATGAGGGTTGGAATCAAATTCATTCAAACTCCTGTTAATGCTGATATTTTTACCTCCTACCATGAAGCTTGAATGCTCTTAATGGCTTCTAGAATTGTGATTCTTTTCTAGAAGGTTTTCAATTTATTTTGCCCAGGTCCACAGAGAAATTCCTATCTATGGCAGCTATAGCCTTACAAAATATATTTCTTGAATAATAACCCTTAAAAGTCAAAATTACCCCTTGATCAGGGATAACGTGTTAGCAGTCATGAAAACAACATTAATCTGTTTGTACATCTCCATCTTAGATGAGCAGGTGCATTGTCAGTGACCAGGAATAGTCTGAAGGGAATCTTTTTTTTTTTTTTATTTCTGAAGCAGTAGGTCTCAACAGTGGGTTTAAAATACTCAATAAACTATGCTGTAAATTGATGTTCTGTCACTCAGGCTTCATTCTTCCATTTATAAGACACAGGAAGAGTAGATTTGGCATAATTCTTAAGGGCCCTAGGATTATCAGATTGGTAAATGAACATTGGTTTCAACTCGAAGTCACCAGCTGCATTGGCCCCTAACAAGAAAGTCGGTCTGTCCTTTGAAGTGCTGAAGCCAGGTATTGACTTCTCTCCAGCTAGAAAAGTCCAAGAGGGCATCTTCCTTCGATATATAGCTGTTTCATCTACACTGAAAACCTGTTGCTTACCGTAGCCACCTTTATTGGTGATTTTAGCTGGATCTCAGTAGCCTGCTGCGGCTTCTACATCAGCACTTGCCACTTCGCCTTGCACTTTTAACATTGTTGAGAAAATTTATTTCCTTAAACCTCATGAGCCAACCTCTGCTAGATTTCAGTGCTTTTTCTGCAGCTTCTTCCCCTCTCTCAGCTTTCACAGAATTGAAGAGAGTTAGGGCCTTATCTGGTTTAAACATTGGCTTAAGGGCATGTTGTGGCTGGTTTGCTCTATCTAGATCACTGAAACTTTCTTCCTATCAGCAGTAAGGTGGTTTTACTTTGTTGTCATTTATGTGTTTAATATGGTAGCACGTTTAATTTCCTTCAAGAAGTTTTCCTTTGCATTCACAACTTTACGCAAGATGCCTAGCTTTCAGCCTAATTCAGCTTTCAACGTGTTTCTCTCACTAAGCTTAATAGTTTCTAGTTTTTGATTTAAACTGAGAGACATGTGACTCTTTCACTTGAGCACTTAGAGGCCACTGCAGGGTTATTGACTGGCCTAATTTCCATATTGATGTGTCTCAAGGAATGGATCTGCCTGAGAAGAGGGAGAGAAATGGGAGAACCTCTGGTCAGTGGAGCAGTTAGAACACACACAACATTTATTAATTAAGTTCACCGCCTTATATGGGAATAATTCATGGTGCTGCAAAACAATTAAAACAGTAACATCAAAAATCACAAATTACATAACACCACAGCAGCTATAATGATAATGAAAAATGTTGAAGTATTGCAAGAATTACCAAATTGTGACACAGAGACATGAAGTGAGCACATGCTGTTGGGAAAATAGCACTGATAGACTTGCTCCACGCAGATCGCCACAGCCTTCAATTTGTAAAAAATACAATATCTACAAAGCACAATAAAGTGAAGCACAACAAAATGATGCATGCCTGTATGGAAGCTTTATTTGTAATGACCAATATAACTTGAAACAACCCAAATTCTTCCTTTTCACAAGTGAATTATTATAATAAACAAATTGTGGTATATTCATTTAACAGAATACTTCCCTGCAATATAAAAGAACAAACTAATAATATGAGCAACAACGTGGATGAATCTCAAAAACTTTGTTAGTGATAGATGACAAACTAAAAAGAGTACCTTGTGCATGATTCCATTCATATAAAGTTCTAGAAAATGCAAATTAATCTTTAATGACAGAAATCAGATCAGTGATTTTGGGAATTGGGATTAGAGGGACAGATGGACTACAAAAAGCATGAGAAAACTTTTGGAAGCGATAGAAAAATTTATTGTCTTGATCGAGGCGATGGTTTAACAGATACATATATAAACACAATGAACTGTATATGTGCAGTCTATTGTATGTCCATTATACCTCAAAATTGGTTTTAAACATGAGAAATTTTTTTAAAAAAAACTTGCTTCCTACTCTGTTGTCAAACAATCATTTCTAATTTCTCTCAAGAAAAATTACCCAATGATTACAATATTTTGAAAGGTATTTTAATTCATTTTATCCATCTTTACATGAAGTATTAAAAGAGAGCCATGTACTATCCGCCCTCTGTATCTATACATTCGGCATCTGTGGATTCAACCAACAATAGATCAAAAATATTCAGAAAAAAAAAATTCACAAATTTCCAAAAAGCGAAACTTGAATTTGCCATGGATCAAGTACTCCTTGAATCTATGTAAGCATTGTATTAATATTAAATATTGTAATTAATCTAGAAATAATTTAAAGTATATGGGAGGATGTTCACAGGTTATATGTAAATAAGTCATCATTTTATATAAAGGACTTGAGAATCTTCAGAATTTGGTATCCACAGGGATTCGTGGAACCAAGCTCCAGAGGATATTGAGGGATAACTGTACATACGGTAGGTTAAAATGGAGCTACACTTCTTAAAGTGAGGTTGGGTGGCCTGGAAGTGCCACGCTCTTACTGTCCCTTGCTTCCCAAACCATCCCTAGCACTCCAGGATTTCCCCTTAAAGAGCTTGTTAGTCTTTTATGAACTAGACATCTGGCTCCATGCTTTTTCTAGATTAACAATCCACAGGTCCAATTATGCCAGTCAATGACCAGAGCAATCTCTGTGATGACAGCAGCTCGTGATTGACTTGGATAAGTAATTTCATTTCTCTGCATCTCAATCTACCCATATTTTTTTTAAAAGAAGTAAGAGTGATGAATCATATTATTTATAATTACTTGGCTATTATTAACTCTAAATAGTTTAATTATATATAGATAGATAGATAGATAGAAAGATAGATAGATAGATGTATATATTAAAAAACTTCTCAAGATTCAGTGTGGGAAATGAAAACCAATCTAGATATTTCAAGAGAGTTAATATAGACAACTAAATTCTTACAAAACCTTCGGAAGGCCAGGATTAGAATAGGACAGGGAAGATGCTAATACTATTCAGGAATCCAGAAAGTACCAGTATCTCAAATAATTTCTACCAAGCATACCAGCTGCTAGGAGCATTAAAGTAAGTAATTTACAGGAGAATGAACGTGAGCCACTGACAAAATGTCACATCTTCCTTACGTTAAAGCTCAGCATCACCTACTGCTAAAGTAATAATGACATCTCTTTCTTTTCCACCTTCCAAATATCTTGCCAGTACCTCTCACTTGTAAAATTTTAAACTGAAATGGACTGACAAAGAAGTCTAGGAAATGTGGATTTTAGCCTTCCAGTTGCTGTGATACAGGAAATGGCCTAATACATTAAGATGCTAACAGGTAATCAAGTAAGGCAGTATTTAACAGGATGAAGGACAAAGGTATACTTCAGTTAAAAAAAAAAAAAACAACTAATGAACAGTTACTAAATATGTGTTCAATGAATGAATGAGTATATTCAATGTAGACTGAAATTACTAGAGCTCATGTTATTGGAAAAAATGAAATTGTACAGGAGTCTTGAATTGTGTGAAAATGTTCATAAAAAAAGAAACATCAAGTAGAAAACTTTGTGTATCAGTTGACTTTTGCTGCATAATAAATGACACCATGTTTGGGGTTTTAAATAACAAACATTAATTTATCTCACAATTCTCTGGGTCAACAATGTAGCCTGGGCTCACCTGGGAAGTTCTTCTGGTCTCCTCTGAGCTCATTCAACTGTAATCAGCTGCCACATTGCCTGGGGGCCACTTTGTCCAAGATGTCTTTATCTATAATAGTTTAGTTCTGTCCTATGAAGTCTCATCTTTTCCAGCAAGCTAGATTTAGCTTATTATCCTGGCAACTTGTCAGGTTTCAAGGAGAAGCAGTAGAAACACACAAGACTTTTTGGTGTGTAGGTTATCAGACTTACACCATGTCAATTCTAGGGCAATCTATTGGTCAAAACAGACCCAACTTCAGAGCCTTTGGATACAGAAAGCCTGAAGAATAGTGACCATTTTTTTTATTGTCCACTACTACAGCCTGTTAATTGATTCAGCCAATATCCTTAAGCTATTGTTGACAAGAATATTGTTTGTAGGTTGGAGGATCAGAGAATGTTAGAGATTAGTTATTTGAACATAGTCTAATTCTGCAATGTTAGATAGCATTAGGGGTATGGATTCTTGTACTTAGTATATTAGATGTAAAAGAAATCAAAGATAATCTTTCTCAATGACTTTGTTTTACAGATGACAAATATTTGACCCAGAAGTATTAAGTGAATTTCTCAAGGTCTTACATCCATCAGGTGTATTCAAATGGGACTGAAACCCTGCACATATGTCTATTAGTACAGGACCTGCAATGTCGAGGAAAATTCATTTTGATTTCTCTGGAGTATAAAGTAAATTTATAAGACATATGGGTAGATGTCTATTTGTATGTGTATGTGGGTCTGTGTGTGTGTGTGCACGTGTTTATTCAGTATGTGAATACATACTATAGACACATACACACAATAGGAAAAGGAGGCATAAGAGTACCATTTTGCATAAGCCTATTGCCCAATTTTAATTTGGCTCTCCTCCTAATTTCTTTTATACCCTCAGCAGAAGTTATTCCCCAAGCTAATTCATGCATACACTGTTTAACACATGCCATCTGCTTCTGTAACCTGTAGCTGCTCACAACACGTGTCCTGTAAGGTAAGTAGTTCCTGATATCAGCCTAGAAGAAATGCAGCTCCTGCCATTTTTTTCAGGAAGAACAAAGAAATAAATAACCATAATCCTTTCATGCAGTCATCTCCTCTTGCTTATGAAAGACAGGCTAGATTTACCCTCACAATAAACTCATCAATGTATTCTCCAGAGTACTTATTGATTTGCACCAAAGGTGTTGAATCTCCATTACTAGGAAAAAATTCTGAATTAGGAAAAATACCTATGAAATTATTTTGGAGAATATTAAAAACGAATAATAGTTTGTATAGTACAAAGCTACAGAATCAAACAGCCATGGTTTTTAATCTCATTTTCTGGATTTTTAAAATTTTGCAGACTTAGATAATTCATTTGACATCTCTGAGCTCCAGTGTCCTCATCTTTAAAAAGAAGGAGGTGAGTGATAACAACGGTTACACATCATCTGAATATTGACATCATCACTAGTAATAAATGCATGTCCAATGTTTAGTGCAGTGCATAGTACAGGGAAAATAATAAATGTTAGCCCATTACATTGTTATTTTATTAAATACAAACATTTCAATAAAGTGTTCTAAGTAAGCTACTATAGTTGTTATAATTCACAAATTAATTATTGAGGGTAAATAAGAGTGGATATGGGACATCCGAGATCATCAAATCAAAGTGTGGTTCAGCACTAAAAGCTTCGCACTATTGTGCCAAGTTTGTGCTAGGTATCATACCAGAAGCTTCACATGCATTATTTTTACTGAGTCCTCTTTATTAACTGTGTTTCACAGATAGGAAAATTGAGACTTGGAGAAGTTAAACAAATTGCTTATGTTCTTAGGGTTAAGAAGGAGGAGAGCTTTAAAAGTCTTTAATTTTAAAGAAGATGGCAGATTTATCATTTGTTTTCAGTTATCCACATCATTTTCTGTGAATTTCTGTCATATTTAAATTAGATAAGCCATCAGAACACAGCGCTGGGTCTGGACTTCCACACTTTGCTCCAGTAAGTGTTGGGTTATATAATGTCCAATAGAAATGTTTGCTGAGTTCCCTGCCTAAATTAACACCGAAATTCAAGAGGTCAAAACAACTTGGGTTGTGGTAATTTTTTTTTTCTGAGACAAAGGACAGACAGGGAAATTGGGGTTCAGACGGTGCTGAAGAGTTAAGCAGTAATGAAAAATGGCAGGGGGCTTCCAGAGACAAAGTGAATGATCTTGGGGCCAGCAGTCCGAAGATCAAATTTCTCTGTGCCAGTCCATGAGTGATAGGAAAAGATATGGCGAATGGAATGTCCCAGAAATAGAAACAAATTATGTTACAATGTACAGAGGATAGGACTAGGGGGTCATAAATGGGGCTTTCTGTAATTCTGATTCCTGGAAGACTTGCCAATTTTACGTTGCTGTAGAAGAAGAAACAACCTACTGCTTCCATATATTTTCTCTCGGGGGCATTTTTGTCCCCTCAGCTTCAAGACTGATCAATTGATGAAATCATGGCTCTGACAAGACTAATCTTCACACGTCTTAACGGATACACACACATAGTGAGTTCTTCCTAAGTACTTCTGGCTGATGATACAACAGTGTGTTACTCTAGAAAGATCCAGGGACTCCAAATAGGAAGAGCTAACTTTACACCTTGCATATACCAATTCACTGTAACTTTTCAGCTTCTGTTTCCTCATCTTTATTTCAAGCTTAAAGCATTGTTTAGGGTGATAAAAAGAGGTAAGAATTATGAAATTACTACTTATATTTTCTATAAAATTCCCTTGGGTTATTCCTACATGTCCATATATATTATACATCACTAGACAGAAGACTAAGTCTCTACTCAGTAGTTCCAATGCTTGGGTCCTATTTGTAGATTATCAAAGAAGTCTCTGATCCTATACTACAATCCATTTTATAGAACTACAAGAAACTGTAATTTCCACCTACCTTCTGAAGGGCTCTGTTACCTTTACTTTTGGGACCCTTTACAACGAGGAATAGAAGTCAAAATATTTTGCAATTAGTAACCCAAGCCAGGAAGCTAGTCATCATCATTAAATTTTCCTCTCCTTACCTCCTGCATCCAACCAGTCACCTGCTCCATGAATCTCTACATTTCTCATCATCTCCTCAGACCCTGGCCTAGCCCTCTTGGACTTTTAGAGAAGCTTCAAACTTGTCTTTTTTTTTTATTATTTCAGCATATTATGGGGGTACAGATGTGTAGGTTACGTATGTTGCTCTTGCCCCCCCTCCCCACCTAAGTCCGAGTTTCAAATATGTCCATCCTTCGGGTGGGGCACATTGCACTCTTTGTGTATGCATATACCTGTCCCCTCCTCCCCCTCCCCCCTTTTCCCTCCCCCCTCCTCAACATCCAATAGATGTTATTCTTATATGTGCACGTATGTGTTGATCAGTTAATACCAATTTGATGGTGAGTACATGTGGTGCTTGTCTTTCCATTCTTGGCATACCTCACTTAGTAGAATGCATTCCAGCTCTATCCAGGAGTATACAAGAGGTACTCTATCACCATTGTTTCTTAAAGCTGAATAGCTGAATGGTATACATATACCACATTTTGTTAATCCACTTATGTATTGATGGACACTTGGGTTGTTTCCACATTTTTGCAATTGTGAATTGTGCTGCTCCAAACATTCGGGTGCAGGTTTCTTTTTTATACA